>APFE031423104.1:207608-224868 GCA_000404065.3 Pinus taeda
TAGAAGTGGAGTAAACATATTGTAATTTGCGTAATTTTTCTAATTGCAAACAAGGACATACTTGTGTATTGGCAGGGTGGTTATGAGGTCCCTAGAAGTGATGAATTTGAATTTTTCTTGGTTTTATATATAGTATTAGGTTTTTTCTCATGCTTTCTGTGAATGGCACGGGTGAATTTTATCTTACACCCACTAGATTATCGATATGTAATTTCGGTAATTTTGATTTCAAAAGATATTTTAAAAAAATGCAATGATTTCATTTGTGTATTCAATAAACACAAGATTTTATAATTGAGTAAAATATTCGCCATGCCTGGTGAGAGATTCGCCAAAAAATTATATATACATATCATATTATTGATAAAATCGCCTTCCATTTTTCCTATATACCATGGAGATTCGCCCATTTATTATACATGTAAATTTGGGGGGGTTCTTAAAATTTTCCCTGGTTTGTTCATGCCTCCTACATGACAAACTTATATAGAGTCATCATATGCTGCCACATATTCATCATTGAGTCGTGCTTTTGTTCAAGGGAAGTTAGCCTGAATTGGCCTCTCTGCAGTGTCTCTTGACTCATTTTTCAGTCGGCCATCCTTGGTTGTCAGTGTCTTGTTTATCATCACATCAATTATATTGGTCCTTTACTCGTGCCGGTTTGAGAAGGTCTTCATTGACTTCTTGCTGGCGGGTCTTGTCCTTATTGACGACGACATCGTGCTCTAAGGAGAGGCCTAGAGTCGCACCCTGGCCCTATTTTCATTATTGATAGGTCACCTTGTGCTCAGCATCGATCAGTATCATGGGTCTTTGACTGAGTGGTTTCCCTTGTGTTCAACATTAGCTTACACTATCACACATTGGGATTTGTGTAGTGCCTTGGTTTCCATTTGACCCTATTGGTGGATACCACGCCTCTGTGTCAGCTTGCATTATTGGTTGGTTCATAGGGTTTCTATCATGCACTAGCCACATCTTGTGTATGCCAGAAACGTGCTTCAGTCGGGTTACTACATATTTTTTTGTCTAATTCCTTCCATGTTATTGGCCTGCGGGTTACACTCGCGATAGATTGATGAAGGACGCCTTAATGCCTTCCTTCTAACAGATCTTTCCCCATCGAATATGACTCATTGCTCTAGGGAAAATGTCTAGAGTCCATTTGGCAGTACCTTGGGGTTTGCAGTCATTAGTGGCAGATCCTTCACTATCAATAGTGGGAAACCATCATTGTCTCCTAATTGATAGATTCTTACAGGTTTTCGGCTCCAGCTCATCTATTCACACTTGTTAGATTGTACTCGGTACCTTGACTCTCATTATCTTATCGTTGAGTAGTTTGGAATTTGTTAACAGTATACATCATTGACCTATAATCAAACGATTTCTCACATGGTCGACTTCAGATAATTTATTCCGTTGTGTGGAAATGTACCACAACGGTCGGTGAAGATCAGGTTGCATCAGCATTCATCGGTTCACTTGATAGTTGCTCCCGTTGCTGCTAGTTGATACCATTCCACCTTATATGTTGCAGTCATTCATGGCAACATTTTATACGTTGGCACCCGAGTTTGTAGTCTAGTGCCATATTATTCCATCATGTTCATTTGGTACTATTGGGATCAGTCTCTGATATCAGTGATCAGCTTCATCCTTTAGCATCATTGACATTCTTATATGTTATATTCAGACATGTACTTGTTCGATCATGATCAGATGATCCATTATGTATTTCTAGTTTTTTATGCTTGTATACTTAGTGGATTTGCTTGTACTTGATATGCAGACATGCTTTACATTCTTTGAGCATGGGTATGCCTGACTCAGACAGTGTTTCTTTTTTATCTCCTTTTGTGGCTTGGCAGGCTGAAATTTGGTGAAGTCCTTCTTAGTTTTTGACAGGTTTCCTTTCCATGTAATTAATACATTTTGGCCATCATGTGCCCCTTCTGACCTCATATATTAGGGGGCATCTGTTATAGCTCCAAATCTCACACTCGATATTTGTGATTATGCAATTATGGCCTAAGGCAACCCCTCCTTCCAGACCTAGTCCAAATACTTAAAAAAAATAGCGTTTTGCTTCCTATACGTGACATTTCCCTAAGCTAAACACGTGTGTACGCGGGTCTGGGTATACCCAACCCACGTATATGTCTTAAAAAACTTAAAAAAAATTAAATCTCCTTAATTTCGAGTGGAGATCATGGTTTTTACCTGTTGATTACCTATTAGTGCCCATGTCCCAACTGTTCCCAATGAATTCCCAACTAAAAAAATACTTTGGGAGAAGTATAAAAAGGCTTCAATGGGAAGGCCTAAAGGGGGAGAATAGAGAGAAAATTGCTCTGATAAGATTATCCCTGATCATTTATGAAGATCCTTGTGCTTCCAACACTTCCCCCATTACAGGAAACCCTTGTTTCCTTGAGCTATGATGTCATTTCACTAGTTGAGATATCTTTGTATGAGTCATGGAAGGAGCCTTTTGAAGACTTGGGATTGGATGGATCCAAAGGACAGTTCCACTGGATCTAGTGAGAGGAAGATTTAGGTGCTATCATTCCTTGCTTTTTTTTAGTTATGTGCAATAAAGAAACATTTGTCTTGTTCCCGAAATCAATCTTCTTCATGCATGTGATGTTAATGTTATGGTTTACGTATGAATAATTGTTTCAATTGTATAACTAACTACCTTTCAATATGTTATGAAGTTGATTTCTATATGATACTTGGTCCATATATTTTTATGCTTCTTTGAATTGGTTGTTTTGCAGGTCTAAGAATCAAAAGGAACTCCAAGAGTGTTTGGACTCTGGCTGGATCTACCCGAACGAAGGACCCCTAGGTGCACCCCTCTTCATGTAGTTTGCTTATTTAAGTATCATGGATGTGTGGTATGCTTGTTTTTTACTATAGATAACCCCTTCTCTGCTAGGGTGTTGACCCAAAACCCTAGGGGACTTTGTCCCTCAACAAGTAGCTAGTCTAGAAACAACAGACAAAGTAATTCGTCGCTTTTCCTATAGTTAATAGATAAGAGAAAGAAGAAAAAAGGTACCAACCTGTAACTTTCACTTGATCCCTCTCTCCTTTGACCAATTTTGCCACTCCTTTTTGTACTTAACCCACTTGGACAGAAACCATAAGGAACAAGCTGAGACAGAAACCCATCAAAGCATACAATAATGACGATTTGTTAACTAAACATATCATAGAATCAAGAATACGATATACATCATATAAACACATGAATGGAAAAAGCTTAGAATTCTTTATTTATAGAAGGAAATATTATACCCCATGTAGATGCATGCTCGATTCAGTGTCATCATTCCGGCTTCAAACCCTTCTCTTCTCATGAAGCAACAATTCGACATCATTACAATACTCTTACTAATCTTATTCAAACAACATTTCCTTAACTCATGAAATTCCAATCTAGACCAGCCTTCAAATGTTTGGTCAATTTATAGCTGAAAGGAGGAGGTTAATCCATTAATGGCCCTCATGAATGCTTTGCCAAAATTGGGAGGTGGTTCCATGGAGGAAGGGATAATGGATTAAGGTTCATTCATCCTCTTCCTCATCCAAATGCAAGTTCAATCAACCTGGAAACTTCCAAAAGGATCCATTGGATGAGAAATCCAATGGATTCATTTAAAAAATCAATGAATCTCACTCAGCGTAGGTGAAACAAAGGCTAGGTGTGATGCATAGCACCCAGACAATGTAGTTCCTACAATGCATTGTAGCCTGATAGACGGCTCCCTGCACTGATCTCCTTAGGGACACTTTTTGGATGAATGGTGTCATGGAAACTCTTGGGAAGCAAGCATGAATTAGGCTGACCTCATTAGGGAATGAAAACAAATGAATTAGGGATTGATGAACCCTAATAATATATATTTGGAAGTCGGGGTTGATGTGCCCAAATTGACATGTAACAATGGCTTGACCTCGTCTTTGATTAGAATGATGTGTTGAATTATTCACGTGTCGTAAGGTTTTTGATCATCATATGTCCACGCGAACACATCTTGGTACTGTTTGAACAAGCGGACAAAGGATTTTCTCTCTTTCTGTGTGCAACATGTACTGATATTGATGAACTTTAGATCTTATTATGTTCCCAAGTTGATCAGTTCATGCATCATGGTAGAGATATAGGTTTTGTTGTTGCTTAGCCCCTAAAAATTCTCTTGCAAGTCATAGAGCTTTTCCAAAGATGCCACACATTTGGGAATGATCCAAAAATGGATCCTAGATAAACCTCTAAGTCTAAAAGACTTCATGTGAGAGGTAAAAGGTGCCAAATAACACAAATCCTTTATAAACCAAAGGAAAATGAAACTCGTAGGCTACTCCTGGGAATAGTCTCATTGCAAAGATCTCCTCATTCTAAATCCAACGCAACTTGAATGTGCGAAAACGGATCCCGGATGAAGGAGTTATTGTAAAATGAAAATTGCCCAATGTCCTTAGAAAAGGAGGCAATTTCATTAAATTTTGAACTATATTGAAAATTTTGATTTTAGTATAGGCTCAACAGCCAATCCACAATCAGTGGATTACACTATCGGGCTTTAAAAACTTGAAGAAAACCATGAAAATCAAGCTATCAGAGGCTTAAACAATGGGTGAACAAGGGCCGTCGGATCCGGCCAATCAACGGTCCAGATCCGATCGGCATATCACATCGGTGGTGATTGGTGGGTCTGATCGAAGGCATAGCGCGATGGACTAGGGCAATGCGATGAAGCGATTGCCGAAATCGGTGGATCGCCATCGGCGAACACCCTGAAGTGACCATGTTATCTATATATATATATATATATATCTATATATATATATATATATATATATATATATATATATATATATATATATATATATATATATATTTATAGAACCTTGTGACATGTGATAGCGACCTACGGGCATACACAATAGGAAAATAAAGTGTGATTATGAATATTAAAGTTCGGGAAGAACAGTGTTTAGGGATTTTTTCCGTGTATTGCAGCGTTCTCTATGTAAAACACAAAACGACTACTTTTAATGGATTTAAAGCGCCAATTTCCCAAGCCATTTCTATTCCAAACATCATTGTTCCCCGCCTAAGCAAATGATGAAAATGTAGTCAAGGAGGCGAATGGTTGGATAGAGGGACAAAGAGCTCGATTTCCTGAGAACCATAGGGTCAGAGAGCAATAGCCAGAGGCACAGCAGGACGAGGGCTTTTTGGGGAACCAAAGAGGCTTTTCTAACCATCCACGAAAGCTAGAAGCATTATTCTTGGTGGACTCAAGGAGTTTGAGCCACCTCGGGGGTAAATCCCATCGTTGTAGAGCCAGTGAAGGGGGATCTCAAAAACAATAATGATTCCAAAGAACCCAAGGAACAAAGAGCCTAAGAGCCAAAGATCCTTAATCCCAAAGAGGGACAGAGAGCAACAATCCCACAAAGAAGCAGGGAGTGGAGCAAAAGAGGCCAATAGACCCACAGAGAGCCTGAGAGTCAGAGAGTCAGGGCTGGTCTGAATTCGATCGTGCTGTTAGCTTCAACAGTTAAGGAAAATGATTCTGAGGGAGTCAGAGAAGACAAAAGCTCAAAGGAGCTCAAAGCACTAATTGAAAGAATTAGTCCAGAGAATCCTAGATCTATTTTGCATCTAAAGGACAGCTAGGGGTAAGATGCTATTCTGAGCCCATTGGTTCATTTCTAAACCATATGGATTTGAGTCACGGACATGTAAAAGAATTCAGTCAAAATCCCAAATAGCCTAATCGAGTTGATTAGAGCTCAAGGAGACGTAGCCCAAGATATTAGGGTGAACTCCATATTAATTTGTTTCCTTATGTGTATTGTTACTGCTGCCTTATTCACTGTTATATGCATTTATGTATATGTTCAAGCACATTTAAATATCACCATACACTGTAGATTTTAAAGCACATAAACAACCAACAATAAATAAAACCATATACCTATACTTTCAAGCATTTCTTAATTTCCCATTGGTTAATCATTAAAGGCTTGGGAATATTCAAGCTTTGGAAGTGGGAGAGGTTCTTGAAAGCTAGACAAGAAGCCTAAGAGCCCCATTTTCATATCGGGTGGTATCGGAGCTTAAGATTGATTAACCACTCCTTTAAGAAGGATTATAACAGAATGCTTGATTGACAAAACAAAGGCTACTTGCCTGAAAGGTGTTTGAATAGCAAGAGGTTGATTGTATGTTTGTTCGCCGACTGACTATTGTTTAAGTTTGTAAAGAGGAAGCTATTGATAGCTCAGTCTAGGAAGGACAAATAGGAAGAAGGGCTAAAGGCATTCTTCTATCCCAAGGACCTCAAGGAAATCTTTGGAGCACAAGAGGTTTATTGTAAAAGGTTGTTGAATAAGTTCCTTATTTATCTTGTTGAAGTTCTTTTTTTAGTCATTGGCATAATGACAACTTCTACAAGTGTATCCTCAAATTCCTTCTCCATCACAAGACTCTTTGATGGATACATGAAGCAATAATTTTCCACCATGATGGATATGGTGAGAGAAATGTATGAGGATGGAAGGAAGAGTAGCATGCTTAGAAAGCAGTTGAATTCCATGAAGGAAGAGAAGCAGTTGCTTGCTGACAAATTGCAGGAAATGGAGAGGCAACTTCATATTGCAAATATGAACCTGAAAAGGATGCATGAGTTGGAGTCATAGCTCTTTGTTGCCAAAGAAGCCTTAGTCAAGTACCAACTTGAAGAAGAGGCAAGCCATTCCAATTTGTCTTCAAATTGTTCTGAGAATGCTTATATTGGTTCTTTTGAAAAACATACTAAAGGCGTAGGTTCCAAGCTAATGTCTGAGATGGGCTATGAAGGAAAGGGCTTGGGAAAGCATGCACAAGGTATTATTGAACCAATAATGGTTGAGGAAATACCTAAGTATTTGGGTCTTGGCTATGGACAATCTTATGGAGAAAGTTCCAAAGCTACCATAAAGGCCATTGAAACCATTCCAAGAGGGAGTTTCATTGCAAGTGCTCTATCTCAAGAGTGTGAAGATTGTGTTCAGGAGGAATGCAATGGCTTGAAATGTCATTTGCAGGGTGTAGGTGTTCAGGAGCACACCCTTGAACCAGAGAGTTGTGGAAACCCTGACAGCCTTGAAGAGAATGATGGATTTCCAAAGGGAGCCCTTCTTCATTTGCTTCACCTCCTCATGAAGGCAATAAAGGTGAAAGAGGTAGATGTTGGAAGAGAATGGCCACGTATAGGAAACTTTTGAAGGAAAATAAGAAAGCATCCAAAGGTCCATTGGACAAGGAAAATCATGTTGTCAAGAGGATGCATATGTGTTGCACTTACTGCCATAAGCAAGGGCATCTTGCTGAAAGGTGTTGGACTCTGAATCCAGTAATGCTTCCACTAAAGCTAAGGGAAAACGTGAAAAGAGAAGATGGAAGAAATGGAAAGGAAGATTCCATGACTGATGTGTTTCAGAATGATTCACATATTGATGCTAATGTGTAGACAAATGAAGGACCTTTGAAATGGATTGGTAAGAAATGGTTAGAGTTCTATCCAATTAAAGATTGCATGTCTATTGATGCATCTGTTTTCATTTCTTTGTTGATGGGATGCAAGTTGCAGGTTTATACCAAAATGGTGAATGGAAAAAGTCGAGTAGGAGGCTCACTTTCTTGTTGCAACATTATGTTCATTTCAACTTCAAAATTACATTTTACTTAAGTGAAAGTTGAAGGATGAAATGCATGCATGAGCATGAGATACATGAACACAGGGATGTTGATGTTTTCCTTGTTTTTGGAACATGTGTGTGATTGACTTGAAGGGTTGATTTCTTTGTTGTAAACATGCATGTAAAGTTGGTTTGGTGGAGATAGTGATGAAATCATTTCATCTTTTGAAAAGAATCTTAATGGTATTTTTCTACATGCTTGACTTGAAGGGTCTTTTGCTTCAAAGGCATGTTTTGTGGGCTTATTATCTAGTCCATCATTTGTATGCAGATGTAAGACATGGAGGTGTTCACAAGATGTGAAATCTATTTCTTTTGTTGAAGCATGAGTTTATTCCATCTAGTTGTTGTCTGTATGCTTGTTGTTGTTAACAGTTGTTGTTGGCAACTTGTCAAAGTTTTTATGGACTAGATATACTTCGCATTTGTTGAGCCACCTTGGATCAATGATCAAGGCAAAGAACCTCAAAATACCTTCTATGACCATTTCAATAGAAGTTCTGTAGGAAGGCAAGGAGGAAGACAGTTCTTCTTAGGAAGACCAACCCATCCAGAAAAGGGAAGTGGTCAGAAACTTTGGTTCAAAGGCACTACGCAAAGGCAAGTGTAGGGGGGCTAAAAGAAGAGGGCGAGTCACTCTCATTTGCTATTTAGATCAATATATCAGTCTTTTGGAGACCAAAATTTCTTTTAATGGGAAGGCGTGATCCAAAAATGGATCCTGGATAAGCCTCTAAGTCTAAAAGACTTCATGCAAGAGGTAAAATATGTCAAATAGCACAAATCCTTTGTAAAACAGAGGAAAATGAAAATCACAAGTTTCTCCTAGAAATAGTCACATTGCAAATATCTCCTCATTTTGAATCCAACGCAACTTGAATGGGAAAAAACGGACCCTGGATGAAGGAGTTATTGTAAAATGAAAATTGCCCAAATGTCCTTAGAAAAGGAGGCAATTTCATTAAATTTTGAACTATATTGAATATTTTGATTTTAGTATAGGCTCACGGGACAATCCACAGTTGACATTTGGTAGGCTGGGATTGGGCCACATGGCCTTGTTTGATTGATCAAAGAGGAAATATTGCATTGGCGGATTACACTATCGGGCTTTAAAAACTTGAAGAAAACCATGAAATTCAAGCTATCGGAGGCTTAAACGATGGGTGAACAGGGGCCGTCAGATCTGGCCTATCAATGGTCTAGATCCAGTCGGCATATCGCATCGATGGTGATCAGCCGGTCTGATCGAAGGCATAGTGTGATGGAATGGGGTGATGCAATGGAGCGATCGCCAAAATCGGCAGATGCCATCGATGAACACCTTGGAGTGGCCATGTTACTGAAGGGGAAGCCAAAGGGCCATTGCGATATGCGATGCGATATAAACCAGACCCGAAAGGGTTCCGAAATGAAAATGGATAACATTTGAAATCCGCCAATGCCATTTTATATGTATTTCCACATGTTTTAATGCATTGCAAAATACAAAGGGATAGAGCCTTGCGACATGCGATAGTGACCTACGAGTGGACACGATAGGAAAATAAAGTGTGATTATGAATATCTAAAGTCCAAGAAGAATAGTGTTTGCAGATTTTTTCCGTGTATTGCAACATTCTCTGTGTAAAACACAAAACAACTGCTTTTAATGGATATAAAGTGCCAATTTCCTAAGCCATTTCTATTCCAAACATCATTGTTCCCTGACTAGGAAAATGATGAAAACGCAAACAGGGAGGCGAACGGACGGGCAGAGAGATAGAGAGCTTGATTTCCTAAGAACCATAGGGCCAGAGAGGAATAGCCAAAGGCATGGCCAAAGGAGGGTGTTTTGGGGAACCAAAGAGGCTTTGCTAACCATCCACGAAAGTTGGAAGTGTTATTCTTGGTGGAATCGAGGAGTTCGAGCCATCTTGGGGGGATAAATCCCATCGTTGTAGAGCCAGCGAGGCGGAAGCTAAAAAATTATAATGATTCCAAGAACCTGAGGAACAAAGAGCCCAAGAGAAAAAGAGTCGAGGGACAGAGATCTGAGAACCAAAGAGCCTTAATCCCAAAGAAGGAAAAACAACCACAATCCCACAAAGAAGTGGGAGGTGGAGCGAAAGAGGCCAAGAGACCCACAGAGAGCCTGAGAGCTAGAGAGTTAGGGCCAATTTGAATTCAATCTTGTTGTTAGCTTCAACAATTGAGGAAAACGATTTTGAGGGAGTCAGAGAAGCCAGAAGCTCAAAGGAGCTCAGAGCACTAACTGAAAGAATTAGTCTAGAGAAGCCTAGATTTGTTTTGCAGCTAAAGGGTAGCCAGGGGTAAGATTCTATTCTGAGCCCATTGGTTCATTTCTAAACCATATGGAGTTGAGTCACAGACTTGTAAAAGAATTCAACCAAAATCCCAAATAGCCTAATCGATTTGATTTAAATATCAGCATACACCACATATTTTAAAGCACATAAATAGCCAACAATAAATACACGTATATACCTATACATTCAATCATTTCTTAATTCTGCATCGGTTAATCATTAAAGACTTGGGAATATTCAAGCTCTAGAAGTGGGAGAGGTTCTTGAACGCTAGACAAGAAGCCTAAGAGCCCCATTTTCAGATCAGGGAATGAGATGGCCTTTCTTGGTATCTTCCCCAACTTGCAAAGATCATTCGTTCTTGTCTTCATCTATCATTTCATCCTTGAAGGTATCAACATTGGCCATGAAATGCAGTATCTATTGATCATCATCAAATATGCATAAATTAGTTATGTTATCCAGGATAGATGGTCTATACAAAATTTCAACAATAAATCTATCCCTAAGTGGTGACATTCTAGAAGTTGTGTTTTTCAAAGCATTGGCAGTTGCGTTACACAGTCTTGGTACAATAGTGATATTGAATGCTTGGAAGTTAGAGATCAGTCGACATACCTCTTTTTGGTAACTTTTGAGATGCAGTGATAAACAGTGAATGGTATTACGTACCTATCATACAACTATTTCTGAATCACCTACCACTTTGAGTGCGACCATGTTGAAGCTAATGGCTTTCTACAAGCCCAACACGAGTGCTTCGTATTCAGCAATGTTGTTCATGCACTCAAACTCCAAGCGGATCGAGATCATATGCTTCTTGCTGTTTGGGTTGATCAAGACACATCTAGCCCCTAAGCCATCATGTGTCTTTGATCCATCAAAGTACATGGTCCACAACTCGTCTATACACAGACCATTTGACGCGCTTGCGTTACTACTATTTTTGTTGCTACTACTACTGCTACTAATGTTACAATGTACTGTGCATGTTTCATTTCCATCAGTTGGGAAAGGAAGGAGACTCAATTGTGTATTTGGTGGGGTTGGGGCTGGCTATGCAGGATAACACTCTAGTGTTGTTTCCAAGAGGCAGTTGCCAAACATGAGCTCTGCGAAGGCTAACGGTTCATTTTCACCATTGATGGGAGTGATATTATGCCTCATATATCTCTTAGATAACACCCAAATTTGATTTTTTTTCCCTTGTATGGAAGTCGCATGTGTGACCAGTCTGTAGCAAAGTATTTGTTCAACTTGTTCGACGCGTCTTTGCTGAGTAGTAAACCATACACTTATGGTATTTCCACAACAATAATTTTTATGAACTGGTGAACTTATTCGTCGTGAGATAGTCTGATGATCATGTCGTGAAGTTCACCAATGGTTGGTACATATGTTTGATCAAGTTGGATTATCTGAGTGGATGTTTTTCTCCACTACGCATTGATCTTTTTAGCAATGGAGAGCGGTATGACGTTGGTTGTCACACCAGAATCAACCCAACAATTGTGAACATTACAGTTGAAGATTTCGAATGAAAGAAAGAATGGAGGGAAAATAGAGTTTTCTTCTTCCATCCGGAGTGTGTTTAGCACAGTTGATAGTGATCTGGGAGGTGTGCTTTCTCCCTTGTTAGAGATTGTGTTGTCTATTGATGCTTGCCCCAGTGCACGCAGTAGGATGTCTCGCTGACTCTGGATCTTAGCCAACTCGAACAAATTGATGTTTGCATGAGTTTTCTTCATGTCTTCCATAATGTTGTAATCTAGAGGGGTTAGACTCACCGAGGTGTCTGGGGTGAGACTGGTCTTCGTGTTGTCCGGCGGAGTGTTCTGTATTTTTTTTCTCATAGACATACTCTTGTCCGTCGCTATCTTCCTGGGCTTGCTTTGTATTTTATTATTTTGGATGGTTGGTGGATCAACCTTCCTCAGCAGTTCAAACTTTTGTTTCACTTCCCCAAGTGTAAGGGGATCCCCCTTACTTCTAAGATTGTAACTATCATTTTTCTTTTGGGGCTGCTTCTCGATGTTCATCTTTTGTGTTTTTTGCGAGCACTGATACATGTTTACCACATGGCTAGAGCTTTATGCCTCATCTGGCACAACATCTTCATCATTGTTTGTATCTCCCAGCTATCCCTGTGCACTTCTTGCTATTTCTAGTGTGCGGTTTCATATTGAGCTTGCAACTCGCTTCCAATCCTAACAAGGCCCTTACGAGTGATCATCTTCATGAAATGAATAGAATTCATCATTTGTGCAATGTTCGAGCTGGAACACAGAGCTCTGTGCAATTTTAGTCAGGAAACAATTGTTGCCAAATGAAATGCTTCCTTGTCTCTGTCTGGGTGGTCTGTTGTTTGCATATGTGTCAATGTTTCGTTGCCTGAGCTAGGAAACTTCTGTTGTCAATTTTTTGATAAGAGGAGTAAGGGTTTCAATATCACTTGTTTCCCTATCCTTACCCTTGCTCACTGCAGCCTGTGGCTTCCTACTCGCCTCTCTAGGGTCCTTTGTTGGTTTGTCATCCTTGATGACTCCAATTGTGCACAGGTCCTTTTCAACAACGATTGCCTCTTCGCATTTTTCTAACAGTGTTGGTTTCATATCTTGCTTGATCAACTACATAATGATGGTCTGTAGTACAGATGTGTAGTAACCGACGGTGATGGAGTCATGAGGTTTCATGTCCACTAGGAACTTATGCAATATGCGCAGAAACCTCTGATTGAAATCTTTTATATTTTCTTTCCCCGCCACCTTCAAGCTTCCCAATTCTTTAAGTAACATGGCTAGGGTCTTGTCATCAACAAACTTTTCCAGAAACATACATTTGAACATACCCCAGTTCTGTATGGATTTGACAAGAATGTTGTGATACCATGTAGCTGCTTGACCATCTAAGGTACGCAAGAACAATTTACATGCAATGTCATCAAGGCGTACCTCAAGTGTCTACAGTTGTAGGTAGAAGTTGTCTAAGTGATCTTCTGCCTTCACTGTGTTGTCAGGGTCAAAGTTTATGATCATCCTCTCTGACTTCTTCATCATCTTGTGCAAATCACCCAGGAGAGCCAATGGTCCCTGAGTCATCCATTCCAGATTTTCGTTAGCCATGTCTTCTTTCTCATCGTCCTCCTCCTCTTCTTCAAAATCTGAAGGTTTTGGTTTTGATTCTGTTGGTTTGTCTCCACCTCTGCCTCCTCTACTACCTACCCCTCCACCTCCTATATTGGAGTCTGAGCCCAAGATCACGAGGGTGTCTCGTTCTCCCTGTTGGAAGATCGGAGGTTCCTCTTCATTCTTAACAACTTTTGCCAGACCTTCAAGTGTGGCAAGAACTTCTTCTTCCACTCATGATAAAACAACCCATCTAGGGATGGTTTTTGGCTATGTTGATGCATATGGAAGATGTTGGATTCCTGGGATCAGTCCAACTACTTTCACGAACTGGCGGGTGATGGGATGGATAAAGCGAAGGTGCTGATATGAAATTTTGTGTCTAATCCTAGGAGGTGAGGAGTAACCAACTGCAGAGTCACATGTATGTGAGGGGGAGTGCATGTTACTCCCTTGACCAGGTGATTGATGAGTGGGTGTGAGACGATATTCAACCATAAATAACTGGCAGCCCTCCTTCTAGCACCATAAATGTTGATGGTATTGGACCAGCCAACGTTTAGGGGATCTCCCTAATATGAAGTCTCAACTAGACCTCACATTGTTTGGTGTAGGAGTCCCATCCAGTATGATGGCCCAGTTGCCATTATCTTAAATGTCTGCCTTATCTCTTGCTTGTTAGCAAGAGATAGTGGCCGTCTTTGTCTTCGAACAATGAGGTCCGCGTGCCTGGTGAGTGCTAGTGTTGCTTGTGTCAAGGTTCTTTCACAGCAGAGAGAGAAGGTGGGAGTGAATCTCTATTCAAAAGGGAGGAAATCCCAACTCTGTCAAAGACACACAACACAACAGGACATGCATAGCTTGTAGGTTTTAACCCCGTACAAAAATTACCTGCATACGAATTCTAAAACACAGAAAATAAACAATGTGAGAGCATAACACATATACACAGAGATTTTCCCGTGGATCCCAAAACCAGGACTACTAGCTTGATTTTTAATTATGTTCCTTTTAGTGTTACCATTAGGGATTAAATCTTCCTCAGGCTAAGAAAGGCAAATCTAGGGTAACATCAAACCACGCTCAACCTGGTAGCCAGCCCTACCAGGTCGAGAGAGGGCTCTCTCCTTGTCAATCTCAATGAAAATTTATCAAGGAAGGCTTGAGATGACTGATATAAAAACTAATTTTAGGCTAGATATGCTTGCTCACAGGAATCTGATTGAATTTAATGGTTGGGTTGCTGGATCAGATGGGAAGGCAGCTTTGGGTCCGAGAAATGAACATAGATTCCAGAGGTTTCTGTGGGGTGAGGTAGGCAAGTGTCTTATCACTTTGAGATGATTGTAATGGTGAGTCTAAAGACTGGTGAGGAGCTGGAAAGGGCATGCAAGTGTCATGAGTCTTATTCAAACAGTAGAAACCATGTAGAACTAAATAAACCCCAAGGTAGAGCACTGAAACACCATTGAATTCCACCTTTAAACTTGATTCATTTAGTTATGAAGAAAGAGAGAGGTGATGGCACACATAAACATAAGTGTTTGGTAAATTTAGTGTGTCCTAAATTGCTATATAAATTGTCAATCCAAGAGTCGTAAACTGCTGAGGTGAAGTGCACTATATATGCAAGATAACCGATTTCTTACTTCTTTGTTGTTTTTGATTTTTGGTTTGTTTTTGGGTTTATCTTCTTGTTGATTCCCTAATGTGAGATGGCAATTCTAAAAATCAAGTATGGATATAAGTGTTCAAGGCAATGGTGACCTTTAAAATAATTTCCAAACTTCAAAGTTTTCAAAAAGGTTTTCAAACTTGCAATGATAAAATCAATTACTAAGAGAAAATAAATATGTACCTAAATTCTAATCAAACCAAACAGTGAACTAGTGACTATGAAACCCAGTATCCTTGTTGTTGTATAAAAAGAAAATTGAACTCAAATCAATTCAAAAACTGTAAGCAAAGTAAACTAAATCATATTACATCAACTCATATTCTGACCCCTCACCATTCGACTCGCTCTGGCTATAGGAGGTAAGATAAACAAATGAGTAATCTGCATATCTAAATTGCATAAAATGAAACTAAGATCAAACTACGCATTCATACTTCAATCCCTCACCATTCAACTCGCTCTGGCTATAGGAGGTAACTGAAAATGTCATGAGTACTCTAATCACTAACTTGCAAAAACAAAAAAACTAATATCAAAATATACATTCATACTTCAATCCCTCACCATTCGACTCGCTCTGGCTATAGGAGGTAATTGAAAATGACATGAGTACTCTAATCACTAACTTGCAAAAAAAAAAAACTAATATCAAACTATGCGTTCATACTTCAATCCCTCACCATTCGACTCGCTCTGGCTATAGGAGGTAACTGAAAATGACATGAATAGTCTAATATCTATCTTGCATAAAAGTAAATGGACAAAACAGAAAAATGAAAGAAATAAATAGTGCTGGAATTAGAACTAGGAAAATAAATCAGAAGAAGGACAAGATAATTCCATCATGTCATTAGTCATCAAAAAGCTATGTGCACTTGCCCAGGCTATCTATTAGAACCTGAAATAAAGACACTGATCAGTTAACAATCATTAGAAAGCATAAAAGAAACTATGGACAACAATCAACATGAATACCATAAGTAGTGTAATATATACAAGCAAACGATTATGGAATTAGGAACGTAAATGAAGAAAACATGAAACTATACAGTAATTACAGAACCTTGGTGTACAGGGGCCCTCTGCAACCTTGACCAATCAGAAATCAACCACGAATTGAGCTTAAGAATAGTGTCTTCTCATATATTAAAATGCATTCATAACATAAGGATTAAGTCACGGCACAGTGGCTTGTAAAACAGTCAAAATTACATACGTAAAGCTAGTTTATATGCATATGAGAATGCTTTATTTATAATAGGAAATGACATAACTAATTCCTAAGATCTGCGCTGGTAAACAGACACATGAATGACCATGTCCGGAAATCTAGAAATATGGTAGCCGTGAAAATTAAATCCAAGGAGGGTGGCTGTTAGATTTGGTTCACGGAGTAGTCCACAGGTGTTAGCACACCTCCTGGGATTTAGGAACTTGCCACACAATTCTTCTCGTGGTAAAAAACAGAGTCCTGCCACCGTAAAACTCTTAGGTTGACCACCGCTTAACTGTCTTTGACCACAACCTTCTGTGAGTGATTCGGCTGAACCAAGGGGACACATTCCATGTCCACATCATTTGTAACTTGCCCATGTGGCCAGATTCTCTAGTAGACACCTGTAACGTAGACTTCAACAAAAAGGCTGCAGAAAGTTGAGCTGGCTATGGAAAGTGACAAGATTCCGCAGCTGACTGAGTAAAAATATAAATCAAACAACAGTCACAAGACATAGTTAGGAAACCATTTTATATGCTCTTTTTAAACTAATATGCAATGATTTGACAGCTTGGAGGTTCAGGTAACTTGAAAAGAAGGCTAAAAAGGTGTATAGGGAAGATGCAAGTTTGGGACTCAACATACCCCCACTGTGAAGGTGTTGCATGTCCTCATGCAACCAAAATTTTAGTCATCCCCCTTTAATCTATGTATTCTGAAGCCTCTGCTAGTACATCTAGTCCTCTTCTCTTCTTTCTTGGTGCTACCACCATCCTAGGTTTCCTTATCAAACATCTGAATTTGAGATTGATCAATTCCCTGCTCAACTTTCTACACTTTTTCTTTAACTTCTTGTTATTTTTCTGCCATAGGCCCAAATGTAGCATAGTATTATCATGGACGATTTTGTCCACTTTGCTTTGCTCCTTTAATGCTTCATTTCTTGTTTAATATGCCTACTTAAAACCTCCAATTCAAACACTTCTTGTTTCAAGGATTGAACTTGTGCATCTTGTGTTATGTGAGGCAAAGTGGATGATGTGCTCAGGCCTCTAGCTATCGTCTCTAAGGATTCGAGGTAATCGTACACCTCTTTCTGTCTTGGATCTATTTCGGGTGTTTTCCTTAGGCTGACTTCAAATACTTGTTGAGGAGGAGGACCATCTTC
>APFE031423105.1:0-12327 GCA_000404065.3 Pinus taeda
CCCGGTTTTGAAATGGACACTGCAAACATCGATTTGAAAATGGAAATAAGAAACAAGAAACATCAGTTTTTCAAATGAAGAAGCAAAAACACCAATCAAGAAACCCCGGATTTCAAATAGATACAACAACTATACAGCCTGCAAATGGCCAGGGAGAATGAAAAACATTAGACAAAGCAAATTGGAAAAACTGGAAGCATCGAATAATACATGGCGAGGGAGATTGAGAATGATACCGGTCAACAATACTCCATAAAAATGTCTCTATTCACGCCTTAACTTTAATCAACGGTCCCATTGAATAACGTCTGGATTCATAGATGGACCGGAGTTCATTGTTTAAACATAACCGCTCAATATTGTCCCACCACGAAGGATATTCTTATATCATTAAATTGGATTCTCCTACAAACAAACTAGGGTATTCCTACTTTAAACGGAACCACTCAATATTCTCCCTCGACGAAGGATATTTTTATATCATTAAATTGGATCTACACCACAAACTAGGGAATTCTTTAGGCAAGCACCCAGCAAAATAAAACAAAGTTTAGATTTGTCTACATTTCCCCTAGCATTCTACCTTGGAGGTTACGGTATCTCATGTCATTAAACTGGATCGTCGTGCACCACAAACTAGGGCTAGCACCCATTAAAATAAAATAAGGTAAACTTAGATTTGTCTAATTTTCCCTTGACATTCTACCTTGAGATTACGGTATCCGATGACCAACATTATATGAGATGACCAACATTATATGAGATGAATAGTTATGGTGCACACTGTACGATAAAAAGTGCAACACTTATTCAGTGGATAGTGTTTAGTCACACCATGGTATTCGACTTAACCTGCTGAACGCTTACATCGCATTTTAAATTATACTATTTTTCTCATCAATGATATTTGTTTTCTCGGAATTTCCATCCATATGAATTTTATCATTTTTTTTTTTCTGACTAAAATTCACCCGTCAACTCACAGATTTTGAGCTTGTAATTATAAATTTATTCTTTGCATTTATCATTTTGGTCGATCTCCTCTAGCATTACGAATTTCATCCCTCTGTAATCCCTACGAATTTTGTAAAACAGTTGTCTAACAAACTGTGATTTTTCCTGTAACAAATTTTAATTCATATGACTCAAATGTTGTAATCTTGGCTCTCATACCACTTAATAATATTTACAATCCCTTGTTGGTCATATGTTGGTGTATTCCAGCTGCCTATTAAAGCATTTATGTGCTCAGTAATATTTTGTAACTTAAGTTTTCATGATTTTTGTCTTTTTGAATTATAATAATGACTCTCACTTCTTATTGAGGGTTAACCTGGTGTCTCTCTAACATTGTGTGTCTTTGACATTGTGGGTTGTTTTCATAGGATTTTTTTTTCCCTTTACTTTTTTTTATAGGGTTATTTATATCTAAATGCACTCTAAATACAATTGCTTATGTAAAGATATAATGGTGTGACAATATCATTTCAATTATACTTCACACATAGCACATGAAAATACATAATTCAAAAAATATTAAAATTAGCACTTGCACGATATAAATTGCTAACTCATTATAGGAATTAGACGTTCCTCCCAACTATAGGCCACGATCTTCATTTTCTCTCAACAATGGGTCATCCCCCAGCTGGGCTTCTACTTCATGGGGCAAGAGGTCACACAAATCTAGACACATGTCTAGTAACATAAACTGACCTACCAGAGAACCAAACCTAGCAACATCTCACCTATACCAAACCAAACCCACAACCAAGTAATGCACTGCTTTCTCTACACTTGTGGTCCCTTGGGTTGTGCCATTACCCTCCAAGGTGTCTAACTCGACCAAACAAGGATGTTCTGACAGCCCTGCTACTCTAGGAGTTCTTATTGCCCTCCATGGTCTCCAAGTACCCTCTAGGCCCTCATATCAAACTCTAACAACATACAGGCCAACATCCCCCATCAACCCACACCCAAGTAGTACAAACCATTCTCTACACTTGCACTTCATTGGATTATGCCACTACTTCAAGGGTGTATAACTTGACTAGATAGAGATGTCTAAAGCATTGTGGCTCAAGGAGCTATCATATTGGATATTCTTTTACTCTAACTTATCGCCTCATAGTACCAATATATTTCTTTTTATGTAGATGTTTTTTCTTTAACACTTCACGTCATAAAGTCAGTTAATGGATTTTGTTTTTAAACCTTTGCAGTTTAATAATTATTAAATCATTTAAGACCTTTTTGATGCACATGGAGTCACATTTAATGGATTTTTCTAGAAACATATGGAGTTTAATAATTATTAAATCATTTAAGACTTTTTTTGATGCATATGAAGTCTTAGGCCCCAATCCTCTTTTTCTTTGACTTGTTTGTAACCATGATGTGTTTATTAACATGCATGACATATCATAATTACAACACTAAACTTTTTAATCTCAAAATATTTATTGAAAAAAAAACATATGTACATGAGCACGGGTACACCTGCCTAAAACAAAAAAACATGCACAAGTTCACCCCGAACAAAACATAAAAACATTTGCACATTCACCGTTAAAAAAAGTCATTAGCTCACCAACCTAATAAATATGTTCTTATTTCACATGTACATGTTACATTTTAAAAATCTTCCGTACTTGAATTTATCAGTTTTTTTTTTTAAAAACGTGTTTTTAACTATTAAACCTACTCAAAGTGTAACAACCACGTGGATGGCACGGGACAATTAAAAACATTAAAAGAATTAGTTTGGAAGAATGGGAAGCATGGGATTGAGAATGATCCCCGTCAACACTACTCCACAAAAAATGTCACCATTCACGTAGTAATTTTAATCAACGTTATACTAATCAATAACGACTCTCTGGATTCGTAAGTGCACGGTAGTTCGTTGGCTAAACGTAAACGCTCAATGTTTTCCCACGACGCAGCATATTCTAATATCATTAAATTGGATCCTCCTACACCACAAAGGAGGAGGGAATTCCTTGGGCAAGAACCCATCAAAATAAAGCCAAAGTTTAGATTTGTCTTCCTTTTTCCATCCGCCAGCACGCATCAAAATAAAGACGATGTTTAGATTTATCTTCCTTTTCCCTAACATTCTACCTTGGAGGTTACGGTTTCTCGTATGAATTTCCTCATCCTCCTACACCCCTCACATTCTACCTTCTACCTTGCAGGTTACGTTACCTCATATCCTTAAATCGGATCCTACTACACCCTAACATTCTACCTTGGAGGTTACGATATCTCATACCATTAAATTGGATCCTACTACATTGCAAACCAGGGAATTCCTTCAGCAAGCACCCTCAAAATAAGCCAAAGTTTAGATTTGTCTATTTTTCCCCTAACATTCCAAGTTAGAATGTTAAATTTGTCTACTTCCCCCTTTATATCCTATTGTCAAAATTAACGAGATTTTATCAAATTTTATTTTATTTATATACGTTTAAATCTTTAAACTATATCGACTTCTTTATAAATATATAACTATAATGGTAAGGTTATTTATATAAGATTCGTGGATGTAATTATAAGAGAGTAATTTGGTTAGTAGTAGTTTTAGCATTGAAGCTTTTTAACAAGAGGATGTTACCTCATTTTTTAGACTATGAATATCATGTTTTAAGGTATTGAAAGGGAAGTTCTTATTCAGATTGTTTTTTTCTTAATTTTCTTATAATAGGTAGAATCGATAGGACCAAAGTAACAAATTGCGAAGTAAACCCTATTAGTGGTAGACTCACAAAATGAGAAAAAACAATATTTTTATATAACAAACTATTCCCCAAAACCTTTACCAAAAGACTTCTTGTTTTAGATAGATTAAAGATTGAATCCATCAATGTGGAAACCCTAAATTCATCATACTTCCGAATTTCAACTAAAAAAATAATATTAATATCACTGAAAATCCAACATCATAACTTAATATAAGACCAATATCTCATAATTTTAATTTAAATTCTTATGAAATTAAATTTCTAATAATAGAAACCTATATTTCCATTATGGAATTTAAATCCTTTAAATAATCAAAATGTTAAATGGTAAGTTATAATTACAAATTTTTTGTACTAAAATTTAAAATATTATAAATTTCTTTTTATTTTTAAATAATATTAATATTTTTTATATAAGTAGCATTATAATTATAAATTACATATTTTGTATTTAAAATATTTATAAATTTCTTTTATTTTTAAATATATTGTTTTAATAAAACAAATGATTGAAAATTTAGGAATCGGGATATATTTTTTGGTGCTCAAATAACATTTAATAAAAAAAAAAAATTATAATCATGGTATTAATTTTATTAATTTTTAATTTTTTTGGGTTTTATACCATATTTTTTAACTATTTTTTGAAATGATTTTTATTTTAAAAAATGTTTAAAAAATAAATGAACTTAGACGTAACACATTTATAATGTTAGAAAATAAGATAAAAGGATAGTTTTAACATTCACGATAAATATTATTCTATTATTTATGGAATTTACCATATTTTTTTTTATGTCTTTTTCATTATGATAAAATAAAAGTTAATGTTATGATAAAATAAAAGTTAACCTGAAGTGATGTTTTATATAAAGTTTATTAAAATATTTATTTGATTTTAACGGTAGATGATTTTTATAACGCAAAATGTTCGAGGTATAAATGTTTTCTTAATTAATATAAAATATTTAATATTTAAAGGTATTATCTGTATAGATTTATTTTAAATATAATTTAATATGAGTAAGAAAGATTATTTTTCAGGTAAAATTATTTAAGACCTGATATAATTTAAATGTTTTCTATATAAGATAATTTTTAATTTTAGATTTTTTAGATTTTTTTTTATTTTGGTTGACATGAGCAAAATTTCAATTTTGATGATGGATGGACATCGTTACAGATGATACTGAGCCGTAGAATGAGCCTCTTAGCTCAATAACAAGAAAACATTATAGTGTTAATTATAAATCAAATATTTTAATATTTGAACATTTTTTATGCTCAACATGATACATGTATAAACTTTGAATTTACTATAAAGATAGATTAGATCAAATCTCTCAAAATACATGATAAACGTAAAGTCTAATAAATTTAATATGAACATTATACTTTGGATGTGGCAGTTGGACGGAAGATATGAAACATTAACTAACCCAAATTTGGAAATAATGCTTACATTAGCAAATTGACAAATTAGGTTAGTTGGTTGTTGGAATTTGTTAATAGATTTTCTCAACAAGCAATTCTTTGTTTGGAATTTGTTGGATCTCATGAGCACTAGTTATGTGACTTGTAATTTGACTTTAGTTACAATATACGAATCATTTTTATGTGTAATCTGTACACCATGTCTACTCTACCAATTTCTTTCTGGGTATTAAAGCTTGTGTGGGCTTCACTCCCTCAAGGGAAAGCCTAGGAAGATGGAAAGATCTAAAGATTGATTCTAAAGAGTAGATAGAGTAGATGATATGTTGTGATTTTTATTTTGATTGTCCATTGATTTGTTACATTTGCTACATTTAAAATTGCCCATGTGAATGTGACAATCATGTATAAAGAAGAGGTTGTGGGAAATATTTGTCGCCTGAAGCAAATATCATGTATCAAATTAAAAGTATGCCTTGCCATCAGTAACCTTTGTGAATTTTTTTTTACCTATGAGTTTCCTATTTTGAGCTTGTATGGGGAGTTGGCCAGCAAGGGGAGCACGCAGGGGATTTTCTTCACTTCTAGCTTGAGAAGTCTGGGCTGGGACACAGTCATTTGTCGTTGATTGGTAGCTTCATCATAACAAGTATCCATAAACAATACTAGGATTCGAAGGTTAGGAACAACCACAAGTGCTTTGGAAGAATCTATAGCACCTTTTGTCCAAGTAAAGTATACAAATCTTCTTGTCGATGGACAATTTGTTAATGTGGCTTCTCGAAAAACATTTCGAACATTGGATCCCATAACATAACAAGGAATTTGATTGTGAATGTGGCTGAAGGTGATGCAGAAGCCGTGGATAGGGTTGTAAAGGTTGCACGAAAAACCTTTCGCGAGGGCCCATGGCCAAAAATGACTACTTATGAGAGTATCGGTTTGTTGGCTAATTTTTCTTTCAGTCTCCTTCCTCGTGTGTAAATCCATTGCATATGTTAAAAATGGATATCCTCGCAAAGGCGTCCATCTCAAATGAATTCTTTGTATGTATTATATAGTTGTTTGTCCCTGAAACAAATATGTTTGAGAAAAAATGTATATTTGTGTTGCGCATGCGTTTTGGATTGGGCACGCTAGTCATAATGGTTTGTCCTTTTTCTTTGCATGTTTCACGGGACGCAAAAGACTCCATATTTTGACAGGGGAACAGAGGATAAAATTTGATTATCTTCGAGAAGGGACCAAGAGACTTGTCTACACTCGAATGACAATAAATAATTTCACGTTTATTGATTTTTTTTAGTGATTTGTGTAATTTTTTTCCATTAAGTTTATAAAAGTGCAAAACCAATTGATGAATAGAGTAATATAATTAAATTAGTGGTTCTCGAAATTCTTCGGTGCTGAGAGAATGTATGGTTAATTTGATTGTATGAATCTGTTATTTGTTGATGGGTATTGTTGTACTTCAGGCTTCAAGAACGTGACTTACAGGTTATGTAATGAGATCCATGTGTGTAGAAAGGTCAAATGCATAATTGACTGTTGGTGAAAAGAGCATTGTCTGGGAGACTTCATAGTGGGGATAAGTGTCGAGCACGACCAATCAGACTGATGTGCCATGTGAATTGTAACTTATCATTTTTGTATTAATCTTTGTAATGATGTAAATGTAAGCATTAACGTGGAAATAATGCTTACATTAGTAAATTGATAGATTAGGTTGGTTGGTTATTGGAATTTGTTGAGAGATTTTCTCAACAAGCAATTCTTTGTTTGCAATCTGTTGAATTTCATGAGCACTATTTATGGGCTTGTAATTTGGCTTTTATTTTAATATGCGAACTTTTTTTGTGTGTAATCTGTCCACAATGTTCGCTCTACCAATTTCTTTCTCCCAATGAATTTCACCCCTAGCTCACATGGTGTGGAACTTCAATAGTGCCATGGGCTCACATTGCATTGCACTTTGGTATTGGAACATGGAGGTGGTGACAAGCCTGCCCTCCCTCGACATTTTTGGCATATAAAAATTTTGTACGCTCATCTTGCCACTTAGCAAGAGGACCTCCAGCTTACATTGTGCAACCCACAAAACACAAGCCATTCAACCTTGCAACAAATAGTTGTTAAGTTCCAAAGTAGTTTGGAGTTTGAAATTCAAGTGAGGATTTTGGAGTTAAGTTTCAGTGTAGGCATTCAGGTGAGGAGTTTGGAATTAAGTTTCACAGGAGTCATGGTGCATGAATGTGGTCGCCCATGCAAAGGAGGTCGTGGCAAAGGAAGACCTCCCCTCCCATCTTGGCATGGGTAAGGTGATGATCATTTCGACTGCAACATCCCCCATCATTTTTGAAGAATGGTAGTAGAGGTGAAGGCTCAAGAATTTAGGTGACGGGAGACCACCTTTGGGCTTTGAGAAACCTCCTCGGTTGACACTTCAAAGAATAAGAGGACATAAGCATTATGTTGGAAGGCTATGTGTTGGATATGGAATTCCACCTACACCATGCCAAGGTGGCCTACCGATGTATTGGGAACCTTCTCGACATGAAACTTCAAGGCTTCGTGTCGCCCTTAACGGACACAATTGTCGATTCCTCCTCACTCTCTCTAGTTCAGGTTGACATTCCACTTGATAGGCATTACAACCCCTTGCCAAAGCGTCATCAAACTTGTAATGATTCAAATGAAACTCCAGTCGGCTTGGGCCCCTACAACAAATAAAGCGACTACTTCAATAGTCAAGGGGTCTCATCTCTCCTACATCAATGAACATAACAACATCATCTAACCAGCTGGCCCCAATGGTGCATCCCCTTCCCAATGATGTAAATTACTACAGGGCATGCGTCATGGTCCATGAAGCCCCTCTTGAATGCTAATTGGTCAACACTCGTCTTCTAAGGTAGCCCTTCTCGTGACCATAATGTTCCAATGCTCCCGCTTCTATCTGTAATTTTTCTTTGTCCCTTCTATTATCTTGCTCCTTGTTCTTTTATTATTTCACTATGTATTCATCAAGAGGACCTTTGACTTCTCCTCTATGGGTTGAGGCCTCTTGCTTCTATCATTTTCCTAGTGTGTATCCTCTAGCTTATGATCATGGTTGAAATTTGAATGTAATTTTTGTATATCTCTAATACAAAGACTATACTTAAAAATAAAAAAGGGAAAAGAACATGAACATTTTATTATTTTATAATCCTTGTCTTATTGCAGATACTCCACTCATCGAACTTTAGATGTGATCTTGGGCAAATGATGAACAAACTCATGGTCAACGCGACAAGATGATAATCATTAGAGGAAAATAGTAAAATAAGATTAGATTATACCATCAAATTTTAGAGGGAAAATAGAAATAACTATTTTTTCAACTCATATTTTCAACTTATCTCCTTATAGATTTACTCACATTTTGAGTGGCAACACTCGTTGGATGCAAAATTTTATTCCTCATCTAAGGATTACCCATGTTGCATACTTTTGATGGACCATGCTACATGCAAAATAAGAAATACATGAAAAATGTGATTGCAACCACATTTTTTTATACATTTCTCATTTTTCGTATAGCATGGTCTGTAAAAATAATGCAACATAGGTACTCCTTGGATGAGGAATTAAATTGTGCATCCAACAAGTATTTTTGTTCGAAATTTGAGTAAAACCTTAAGAAAATAAGTTTAAAATACAAGTTGAAAATTTTATTTTATTATTTTTTAATATTTTAAACCTCAAAATTCTTCTGATACATAAATGACCACAATTAGGAGGATTAAACATGAAAATTTGTAACCTGCAAAACTAAAAAAAAAAGGGTTAAATCCCCTATTCGTCACGACAGAATCTTTCATATTAATAACTTCCACCCCTACACTATGGCCGACCATATTGATGTCCCATTTGGATTAACACATATAATGTTGCACACAAGCGGCCGTTTGAATGGTAGTGTCGTAAAGCAGCAGGGTGATTAGATGCCATTAGTTTCCATTATATTTCAGATCCAATGATCTATAAACACATTGCTAAAACATTTCTTACGCCACAACAAGGAATTTCGACACCGACTTTAAATCTATCCTTACAGTTTAAGTAGGAAAGAATTATGTTTTAACTTCAGATTTGCAATCTTAACATCAAGAGGCGATATCACGATTTGAGCAACAGATCTTTTAAACTGTCCTTTAGATCAAAACAAAGACGGATTTACTTTCTGAACTCAGCGTTGCAATCTTAATGTTAGAGAGGCAGTGTCAAGGTTTCAGCAAGTAGTTCTAATCACATGTGGACAATTTTATGAGTGTTTTTCTAATGTTGTGTTTTTTTTAAATATTTAAGTTTTTGTTTGTTGGTTAAAATTGTTTAAAATTTGATATAGGTATCTTAATGTCAGAGAGGCTGTGTCACAGTTTCAGCAAATAGCTCTAATCACATGTGGACAATTTTTTAAGTGTGTTTCTCTAATGTTGTGTTTTTTTTTTTTTAAATATTTAAGTTTTTGTGGTTTGGTTAAAATTGTTTAAATTTGATATAAATCCGTTAGAAATTGATATTAATTAGTTTTTTTAGAATTTGAATTATTATACATTTAAATATTATTTTAAATATTGAAAAATCACATCTATATTTGTATAACTATATTTAAAAAAAAACAAAAATCAAATTATAGCAAATTTTGTATTAATTTTTTTAAATAATCCAATCTAAACTAACTCGATTACCAATTATACCTCTTGATTGCACATAAATAGTGTATTCATTTACCAATAATAAATGTTAATCTTGATTGTCAATTACACTTTTCCAAATAAATGATGTGTCCATTTACAAATTATAATCTTCAAAACCATGAAAAAGTATGCTAGTAATATCCAAGTTGGTATGCAGCATTTAATGATGCAAACAACAAATTATAAAACAATTAGAATCTAACTGTCTGTATAGCACACCAGGAAATGTGATTGTGAATATCAATTAGACATGTGGTTGTTGGACATTTAATTAAAGTGATTTTAAGTAGATTTCTTTCCTGGTGTACTTGTAATTGTTGTACTCTAACTATTTGTATAGCACACTAGGAAATGTGATTGTCAATATCAATTAGACATGTGGTTGTTGGACATTTATGTTAAAAATAGCAAGACTGAATTATTACTGCAAACTGAGCAGCTCTCAGGTGAGAGCTTTCCCTGGAGACTGCCTATGGCAGAACGCTCTGTTCCATCACATACACATAATCTATTACATATAATTTCAAAATATCGAGTGGTTTGAACCATTCCCTAACAAATAGGATCTCAATCGTATTCTAAAGCAACAGGCACTCAAACATAGGAAAGCTAACTTTCTCCATTAATGCTAACACTCCCCCTTAATGGAGAAAGGGTTCACTAAAAAACTCAAATGACATATGACGCCTGCCGGTCTTGGTCTCAGCTAGGCTTACAATGGTAAAAGACAGAGCTTTCATCTTTGTCTTCTTGCGGCAAAGCCCATACTTGTTCATTTATGGATGAAGCTTCATCTTCACTTTCTTTGCCATAAGAAAATGATGGAGCTTCGCCTCCTTTTTATGTTTTATCCCCCTCCAGAGGAACACGTGAACTCTTGTCCTCCTCTTCGAGTATATACCAACATTCTTTGCATTTAATTTTGCCGGTACTTGGGATTCTTCAATTGCTTCATCTTGTCTCCCAATATCTACACAAAAAACAATGTTAGATTTATAAAGAGGACCACATTTATTTTTATCTTCCTGCTCCTTCAGGAGAGATTTCATTTCTCCATCTCTCCCTTCTCCATCCCTCTCTGTTGTCATAGTTATGCCTTCAGCCTCTTCACTCAGTTCTGTTGCTGCAAGCATGTTCTGCATTTGATCTATATGTGAAGATAGGCCTTCCTTCTCACCATACAGTGATTCATCAATAAGATGTATTTCAATCATCAAATTGATGCACTCACCATGAGATATATAAGTCTCATCAAACTTGATTTCTACATCTGGAAAAATTCCAGGTTCTACAATAATGGATGTCTTTTCATCATCACAAGTTTCAGTTACAGACACATATTCATCACCCATCATTGTATCTTCAGTTTCACAATCAAATATGGGATCATTTTAAAGATCAATATCTTCACCATCATTTCCGTCATTCAAACAATATTTCATTTCTAAAACATCCCATAAGAATTTCGTACTAAGGATCTCTCCATACTCATATATTATGCTAAGTATGATTTTGTCATCTAATGCAGATGTTATAAGACTTAATGCTGATGCATCTCCACTATCATTAATAACATCTTCAACATAATCCAGTAAATTACCTTCCATAATACTGTTTTCATTTCATTTGCCCATATTTCATAATTCATACTTGAAAAAGACGATAAATCTGGCATTAACCATTTAAAAATCTCACCAAATTCCAAATATGCATCTTGATCATCAACATCAACCTGAAACACATCACTAAATTCAACAAAACAATATTTTTCATTTCTCCTTTGATGCTTTCTCTTTAGTTTTCTATGAGACTCTTTCAGTTTACTTTGAAGAACCATTTTCTCCCCTATCAATTTCAGATCTGGAAATCGATCCACCATGCTCACGGCTGTGCACTTTAGTCTGCTCTAGCAGCCACACCAGAGCACCACAGTCGAATGTCACACCGATGCTCTAGGTTTTCTTCCACCAGCGTGATCCCAGTTTTGTCTAAGCAGTGGAAGACACAACTCGGCGTCCCCCTGTGCTTGTCTAAGCACATGCGCTCAACTCCTACAACGCTCACACTCCAGCCACACAGGGATGGGCCACCAGGTCGATCTAATAATGGGGGATCCCAACAACGACACCACAGTCAAATTCTCCACCAGCACTCGAATATCTCCACCGGCTCTATGGCTCCACAAATAGATCAAACAGTCTCCTCTTCAGGCAAATACACCTCTACTCGAAGTCTGAACACAGACACGACTCCACACACGCGGGTTGCTTCTCAACCATCCACAATGACTGCTCTTCTAAAAATGGTCTGCGACTTCACAATAGCACAAACGAAATAAGGAAATCCATCGATGTCACTTGGTTCCTTCTCACTGACTTCCTTCAATGTTACGTTGATCCACCACTAGT
>APFE031423110.1:0-16784 GCA_000404065.3 Pinus taeda
AAAAGAGAGAAAGTCACTTAAAAAACATGTTTATCTCTGGGTACGCAGGTTCTCTCTACCTTGCCTGTGTGTACGCACTCCAAACACACTGTACCTGCGCACTTATACTCTCTGTAAGCTAAAGGTTGGGTGCGTACCCCTGTAAAGGTAAAAAGGCGTGAGTTTCATCTCTAAAAAGTTACTTGTGGTCACTTCTAGAGCCTTCTAGAAGAGTGTTTTACGTGTATTGAGCACCTCCAGATGGTTCATGCATCCCTATGATAGAGGAACTTATCCCATCAAGAGAGGAGCTACCCCATCCAAAAGAGGGAGTATCCCATTGATGTTGGAACTGAATAACTTCCTCTAGAACACTATAAATACAGGCATTGGGCCAAAGGAGGGGGGTTGAAAGCTGAACATTCCAAAGGGTAAATGCTGCTGGAATTAGGACTTCCATTGTTAACTTGTGAGGAGAGATTACCATCCTTTCTTGTTGCCATATTGGGAGTGGGTGAGCTTGTCAAAGTAGAGGAAATCTCTTGTTGGACCCTGGGAGGAGCTTGCACAACCCCAAGGCTCAGGTTGTAATGGTTCCTTTTTTGTTTCCTTAATACAAATAAGTCCATTCTTCTCAATGATTTGTTGTTAATGAATTATTTCATGTACTCCTTGGTCTATGTGATGAATATGCTTTGTTTTATGATGAATATTCAGGTGTTATGTAATCGTTTGCTTTGTTAGTGTATCCAGGTCTTAAAGTGAAGGAGGAGCTCATCTGGATCAGCAAGGCTGGACTGCTACAACAAGCGTTGAACCTAAGGTAAGATCGAAAAACACTTGATCTCTCATAGAATAATGTGTGTTTAGAGAAGGATTGCTCTTGTTTGGTTTGTTTGTCACTAGAGAGTCTTAAGGGAGGTTAGGTTTGTCTGCAAAAATAACTCTTTCCGCATGACAGTAGCAATTTAGGACACTAAATTGACTAAACATTTTGGAGTCATTGCCAGGGAAGTGTAACTAGGTAGCCTTACTTCTTACGTTCATTAAAAAAAAAAAAAAAAACAAAAAACAAAAAATGACATGCATAGAGAAAGAGATTCTAGGGGTAGATTTATAGCTAGTGGCAGAAGTTCGATTTTCACAACTCCAACTACTCCACCAAGGATTAGAAAGGACACACCTCCATCCCAGACTCATACTCCTAGCCTTAGAATTCCTGGAATTTGAGGGGCAGCAACTCAATTAGGAGATTCTCCCACTTCATCTACTAAACCAGATTTACGAGAGGAACCCTTTTTCACCTCTATATGGGAGGCTATTGTAGTTGAAGTAGTAGGAATACCTAGAGAAGAAGAATAAGTAGAAACACTCTCTCATCAACCATTAATAGAAGAACCAAAAGAATCTGAGGAAACTATCATGGCATTAGAAGTACAAGATGGAGAATTTTCACTATTTGGAGGAGGGGGTAGAGGAAATAATGGAGGAGGTAGAGGTAACAATGGATGAGGTAGAGGAAATAGGGAAGGAGATAACTCATTTGGATTCCCTATAGTAGATGAGGAAACACATACATCAAAAAATTTCACCATTTGTCCTCCCAAACTTTTATGGGTTGAGAAGTGAGGATCCTGAATTTTTTTTTTTTGAGTTTTAAGTCTTATGCCGAACTTATGACTATCTAGAAGACTCTCAAAAACTAAAATTGTTCCCTGCAACACTAAAAGGGGCCACTTTGAAATCGTTTATGGGATTAGTCACTCAATCCATTAGGACTTGGAATGATATGAGGCATGCATTCTTGGATAGATATTTGGATTACTGTATGCCTACCAATCACAAGGATGAGGTATTCAAAATGATGCAAAAGGAAGATGAAAACTTAGAGGATTTGCTTGAGAGTTTAACTATAATTTTAAAAGAGAAAAAATGAACAATTTAGATGAAGAGGCCTTGAAATCTCTTTTGTTGAAGGCCATTAGAGATGAATGGATAGATATCCTAAACATGATGGGGAAGGGAGACATCTCTCAACTTCTATTGAATGATATAGTAGAACTATGTGTCCATCTCTCAAGAGGGAAATCTAAAATTGGGAAAGGGCCAAGATATCCTTCTCTTATTAGAGCAAACAAATTTGTAACAGGATCTGTAAGTAGGGTAGAAATTGGCAATATGCTTGATGAATTCAAAACTGATATTTTAGGGATCCTTAGTGAGCATCTAGACACCCTCAAAATCCAAAAAAAGCAGAAAACAAAAGCTGATGCTTTAGCCATCTTTCGTCCAAAATGCAGAAAGAAACATGCTGTAAGGGTATGTCCTTTAGATGCAAAAATTGTAGAAACCTGTATGATTTGTCCAGGAAGTCATGAGACCAAGGGTTGTCCTTCAGTCCCAAGTCTTAAGGCTATCTTTCAAGAGGAATTAGTCCCAAATTCTGTAGAACCTCTTTGTTTTGTTGCAAGAAGACTTTGGCAAGGGCCACAAAATCAAGGATTTAACAATCCAATGATTTTTTAGCCCCCACCAAATTGGAATTCTTGGCAACAACCTTGGCCTCAACCTCAAAATCAGTATCAATCTCAATCATGGGCACAAGGGGTACAAAATCCTTATGGGATATTTTCTCAATATTATCAATATCCTCCATTTTATCAAAGCTATCCTCCCCCACAAAATCAGTAGCAAAACCAACTTCCAAATCAAAGCCCTCACCTTTCATTGCCATTTCCACAACAACCTCCACAACAAAGTCAAAATCCTCAACTCTTACTTCCATTTCAAGAAAATACAAATAAACTACCAGCCCAACCATTACCAAAGCGCAATAATAAAAGCCATCAGAATGCTTACATGATAGAAGGACAACAATTTGCTACTTACATGATTGTTCCTCTAGATCTTAATGATGTTCAACTAAGATCTGGTAGGATTTTAGAAAAGGAAAAACCTTCTATAGATATTCAAGAGTAAGATGCTTCTAAGGAGGACTCTCTGAAAGTCAATAAAAGTTTTTAGGGAACATCCCTTCAAAACCAAAATATTCAAAAAGAGAAAAAAAAAAGAGTCAATAAACACAACTCCTATAATTGAGCAACCTGCATCTACTTCCACACCTCTTTTTCCTGAGAGATTACAAATTGATACAGGAGTGGAAAAACAAATATTATTGCCCAATTATGATTTCCTAGATGAATTAAAGAGTGTTTGTATCAAGATTCCCTTGTTACAAGCCATTAGAGAAATTCCTATTCTAGCAAAAACAATAAAGGAGTTGAGTATCAAAAGACCACGAAGAAAACCAAGAGACACAAAAAGAATTCACCTGGTATGAAAAATAGCAGATATCATGATGGGAAAGATTTCCATGCAGACACATGTGAATCCAGGAAGTCTAATTGTCAAGACACACATAAATGGGATTAAAATTCCAAACACATTGATTGACTTAGGGGTAGCTATAAACATTATGAGTAGACAGACTATGGAACTGCTTAAACTTCCTAATCTTCCTTACACACCTACCTTACTGCAACGTGCAGATAGATCAGTAATCAAACCAGATGGTGTGTTAGAATACATTTCGGTCTCCTTAGATTCTTGGGAATATCCTGTTTATTTCATGATTTTAACTCCCAAGAATAACCTAGGAGGACACCCACTTATCTTAAGAAGACCTTGGCTGCCAACAACTAATGCTTTTATTAGTTATAGATCAGGTGACATGTGCATTTCTGATGGTAGTTCAACAAAGAAATTCACTTTGTATCCTCCAGTAAAAGAAATCACAGAAATAGATGACAAGGAATGGATAGATGATGAAGATGTTATTCAACCTATCTTTACTATATCATAAATTAGTGAGGATAGTCAAGTTTTGAACACATTATAAAATTTTAAAACATCTTCATAATATGATCATGCACAATTTCATGTCAAATCTAATGTAGAATACTTGTCATCTATGGAAGATTTTGGTAGCTCTACAATTGAAATTTTTCCAGGTAGAACATTGAACATAAACAAAAGCTTGGAGAAATCACAACAAGAGGAGCTAACCAAAATCTTACAAAAACATTCTGCTCCATTTGCATGGGAGTATACTGATATGAAGGGTATTGGCCCTAAGACTTGTATCCATCATATCTATATTGAGGAAAATAGTAGGCCAATCAGACAACCTCAGAAAAGGATGAATCCCAATCTTAGGGAGATTGTAAAAGAAGAGCTCAAAAAAATACTCAATGTAAACTTCATTTACCCAATCTCAGATAGCCAATGGGTTTCTCCTTTGGTAATTGTGCCTAAAAATAATGGTACGTGGAGGGTGTGCATTGATTATAGAGAATTGAATAAATCAACCTTGAAGGATCACTTGCCTTTTCCCTTTATAGATCAGGTATTAGATACATTAGCAAGTAAAAAGTACTTTTCATTTTTGGATGGTTTTAGTGGTTATAATCAAATTCGGGTAGCACCTGAGGATTAGGATAAGACCACATTTACTTGTCAATGGGGAACTTTTGCCTACCGAGTGATTCCTTTTGGATTATGTAATGCACCCACAACATTCCAAAGAGCAGTACTAGGAAGTTTTTCTGATCTAATACATGATTGTGTAGAGGTATATATGGATGATTTTACAGTCTATGGTAACACATTTGAAGAATCCTTGGAAAATTTGGAAAAAGTCCTTAAAAGATGTAAAGAAACAAACCTTTCACTAGGCCACAAAAAATACTTTATGATGTTTACAGAAGGTATTGTTTTAGGACATCATATTTCAGGAGATGGGATCAACGTAGACAAATCTAAAGTGGAAGCCATCTCTAAGTTACCAATTCCAAATTTCCAAAAAGATGTTAGGAGTTTTCTAGGATTTACATGATATTACAGAAGGTTCATAGAAAACTTTACTAAAGTAGCATCTCCACTCTTCAAATTGCTTACAAAATATTGTGAATTCAAATGGAATCCTAATTGCCAGCTAGAATTTGAAGCCTCGAAAACAAAAATATCTTAAGCACCTATCTTAAGAGGACCAAATTGGAAACTTCCTTTCCATATTTCTACATATGCTTCAGATACAACTCTAGGAGTTGTACTGGGACAAAAAGATTTGATTCATTATGCCATTTACTATACAAGTAAGAATTTGACTCCCACTGAGTTGAATTATACTATGACTGAAAAAGAGTTCTTAGTTGTTGTTCATGCAATTAACAAGCATAGACATTATATAGCAGGCTATGAAACTTTTGTTCATACAGATCACTCTGCAATTAGATATTTGATGAATAAACCTATTACTAATGGCAGAGTTACAAGATGGCTTTTACTTTTGCAAGAATTCAATATTATTGTGCTAGATAGACCTGGAAAACAAAACTTAGTTGTTGATTTCTTGTCTAGAATTCAGAATATCAAAGAGGACTCTCCGGTTGAGGATAAGTTCCCTAATGAATATTTATTTGCAGTAACTACTCAAACTTCTTGGTTTGCAGATGTTGCTAACTATTTGGTTACAAGGAAGTTACCTTTACATTTATTTCCTAGAGAGAATAGAAATATTATTCAAAATAGTTCAAGATATTCATGGATCTCTAACGAATTGTATAAAACAGGGCTAGATATTATGATCAGAAGATGTGTCAGGGAAGATGAAATGCCTGATATTCTCAAAGCATGTCATGATGAGCCCTGTGGTGGACACTTTGCTGACAAGAGGAAAACCCATAAAATCCTTTCTTTAGGATATTATTCGCCATCCATATTCAGAGATGCAAAATAATATGTCAAAAGGTGTGACAGCTGCCAAAGGGTAGGGAAACCTACTCCCTCAAATGAGATGCCATTTGTAGAATTTTGTAGAATTTTTCGTACAAATCAGCTAGCTTTGATACCATGTAGAATTTTTTCTAGAAATCAGCTAGCTCTAATACCATGTAGAACTTTTTCTACAGATAAGCTAGCTCTGAAACCATGTATAAATTTCCCACCTATAGATCAACCTAGTAATGCAATGTACTAAAGCAAAACATGTGATCAACTTCTACAAACAATTTAGTGGAAGCTTAATCAACCATGAGCATCATCAATAAGAACACATATAACTAATAAGAAGGAATCAATCACACATAACACAGAAGAATTTACCGAGGGAAAGCACCTGCCTAAAACCCCATCTCTGTATTATCATACAAGTGGAAATATAGTTCGAATTACACAAAGCCTTAGCTCGGAAGGTATCCAGATCTCATTACAATCCCTCTGTTGCTCATAGACAGTCAAAGGCTTCTCACAAACCTTCTCCTCTGCCCTCTAAGCCTCCTATTTCCTTGTGCAGTTTCATTGGGGTCCAGTGCTGCCACCTGTGTGAATTGGCCTCTTCACACACTCACTAACCTCTGATCTAACTGCACAAACTTGAAGGAGATAAATCCTCATCATGTATGAGCTTCCTTTATAGGAAAATTATTTATCCAACTGATAGTACACTGTCCCTTCTCTGATCTCAACTAGGTCTCTAACAGAACTGACATGCACCAGTTATCCATGAGCAAATACTCAGTTATCTGAAATACCAATTGTCACATGCATGCAAACATCAACAAATTGAATCTCATTAATTTAACAACTTGTTAAATTAATCTAACTGAACTTGACTAAGTTAAACTAAGTCAATTGATCCTCTCAATATAGAACTCATCCTTAATTCCTCAATGAGTGGAGCAAATCAAGGACACATTCCCCAATCAGCGGAGAAATTATTGCATGTTCTCACAAAGACTTTAAGTTTGATTTTCCTTAACTAATTAACTCATGGAGAATTAATTAGTTAATATACAACTGTTGGTAAGATAAAATTCGAATTTTAATTCCTATTTTAGACCAGAGACTGTCTAAAAATAGGAATTCAACTTGAACTGCTAAAAATAGAACTTCTATTTTTAGCACTTCCATTTTCCATTCCCTGTTTCCCAATCCAACACTCATTCCCAAACTACTATTTTTAGCAATTTCTTGTTGCCAATTTTCAACACTCTCTCTCAACAAGAACAAATTCCTCTTGAACCTGATCTTGTACCTCTGGAATGTTCCACATGCAACACATCTACCAAGTGTGGTTTCTCTAGCAACTCTCGAAAAAAGAAAACTCCCAACTTACCACTCTGTTGGGCTAGAAACATACTCTGATGTTGAAGCTCTACCTGTTGTTGAAAAGTGCTCCCTCTCTGACCTCTGTGCTACTACAGCATCTACATGCATCTCGCACCATTTCACCCTTCTCTGTGCTACCCTGTACTGTGCAACACACTTGTGCCTCTCGCATTGCTGCAGCTTGCATGCTCTGCACTCTCTTAGGATTCCCTGCACTATAGATCTCTCTGTCACTCCATCCGCATCTATCTCTACCCAATTAGTCAATTCCTGCTACTCCACATCAGGGCTCCCATAGCAAGGTCTCATCCAAGAGGTTGGGTACCTCAAGGATCCTATCCCTCCTTGTTATCGAGAAATCTAGTGTCCACTCAGAGCTGCTAGTCCCACTAAGACTGGTAGCTATCTTAGAAACAAACAAACTAAAACCACTTTCGCTTTCCTTTATGAGAAGTAGATAAGAGGGGAACAAAGGACACCAACCTCAGTCTTGCGCTTGGTTCCTTGCTTTGTTCCTCTCCCTTTCGATGGATCTTCACCGCTCTTTCTTCATCTACCCAGCTTCAAAGAGCACCTGTGGAATCAAAGCAGCATAATACTATCGAAGGACAGAGATCTACAATCATGAATAATATAGGACCAGATATGTATTGACCACACAAATGCATATATCATCAAACATACAAGAATGTGGAGGAAAACTTGAATATCTTTATTAATATCAAGAATAGCAAAGAGGATTATAACCAATTGTTCTAACCCAGTGTCATCCTCTCAGCGTGAAAGCCCTTCTTCACCTCATGAAAAGCTTAGATCACCCAACACTATGATATTGCACTAGGAAACCAACCGCACTTCCTTACAAGATACAAGATTCCAGCCTCTGGATCTCTGGGATGAGGGATCCATATATAGATGATTGTAGGGGGGTGAGTCAGCTTCTGGGATTTTGATTAGTGTCCTCTCTCTGATATTTCTTGATTCCACTTGGAGATTGATGATCTCTTACTCATCCCTGAGCAAAATCAGAGAGGCAAGTGTCACAGGAGAATTTTTTGGAAGATTCCATGATCATCCACCTTGCAAAATGTCTCTGCCATTTTCCTACTCTTGCCCATCGCACCCTACAGAAGGGCTTTTCAGTATGCATCACACCTTTTACACTGAGCATGCGTGATGCATCGCACCCTCTGCACTGGGCAGTCTGTATGGTCTAGTTTTGACCAGTTCTGAGCAGTTTTCTGTGGAGAACTTCTAGGAGATGATGTAATCAACTGACCTTGTTCCTTTAGGGTGTGAAGCAACACTTTTAGGGACTTAGAATCCCTTGGTTTATGGACATGTATGATTGGGGTTGCAGTGCCCAAAAATGTCTATAAGAGTTTCCCCCTAAAGCATGAGGTCGTTAATCTTTTGATGTCGGATGAAATGCTTTATCATGAGGATCTGAAGTTTTTTCGAGCTGGAAGGCAACCTGTAATAAGATACAATACAATACATTATCTTCATAATATTTTTCATGATCTAGCTGAGGTAGGCATTCCCATGCTCAGCTTTATAAATTCATTTTCATGTACATAGGAAAGACAACCGTCTATGTAGCAGACTGATGATTCGGACAGAGTCATCATCCTTTGATTCAGATGATCATCTGTTTGGCAATGATGTAAATTTGATGTCTTTATATTCCTGAATATATCGCAACCTGGATGGATGAAACTAGATCAAGGGTCTTCAAACTCATTCAATCTTCACTCGAAGTAAAAGTCGATCCATGTGAAAGGTGTTCTGGAGTCGAACATGGAAAGACATCGCCTGATTACCAACCAATGATGTAAGTTGTTAACAGGCATGAGAGGAATCACTGATAATGATGATGACCCTCAAGGTACTATAGTACAATTTGCGTGGTGTGAAAAAGGGACTTGGCGTCGAACACTACGCAAAATATTTCGATCGAAGGCCATTGATGTAAACCTGTCACCGAAAGTGAGAAACTTGCCATTGAGGCATGCAAGCTTCAAAGTACTAAAACGGTTGTTCCTAGGTCGACTTCTTGGATAATGAGCTGATGTAGACAAGAAGCGACCCATCGTAGGAGGGCCTTAATGAATCCCACATCTATGACACGAAATGGAGCAAATGATTTTTAAAGTGAAAAGGATATGATGATACAAGGTTCAGGGTGGCGGTCATGAAAGAATGGAGCGTGAATGTATTGCAGCGGATGAGACATAGGTGAATTCTCTTATCGACTTCTCTTGAACATACTGGCGACACTGAAATGGATTGGTAGCATTAACCCCAAATATGGATGGTACGATGGACGAATGGTGATATGACCGATGAACAGAATAACCCAACCCAACTCAGACGTGAAGTGAAAGTGTCATGTTCAAGAGTGACTTGCTACCAATAAAGTTTCTTCAAGTTTTCTTCCCAATTTTCCCCAGTCATTGTTGACCAATACCTCTTTATTTTTATCAATCTTGAGGAGGATAACATATGCTTGTTCTATAATTCACCCTTGGGGCGAACCCAACGCTATGTTTTAACGAGCGTAGTGACAGTGAAACTTGTTCTCATCCATTTGGACAAGTTTTTCGCTATTTATTTTAACGAGTTTAACGACAATGATAACTCAGTCCTTTTTCAATTTTAGAGAGTCTAAAAATGGATGGAAAGGAAACTCCCATAATCCTTTTTCGTCATATAATCCCTTAAGTCCGAAAAAGTATAAAATAATATGAAAGGGATGAATTTTCAATAGTTTTAACGAACCGAACAAGACAAGCGCTCGATCTTTTTGTGTAATAATACCTCAGGTCCAAAAAGATTAAATCTAGAGGAGGGATAGCACTCCTAGTAGCTTTAACGAGCTAGAGAGGCCAATCATTCGGTAATCTTTTCATATTTTACAAGTTAGATGAAAAGAGCTTAAAGGAGACTCGTTTTTTGACGAAGGAGTGATAATTCCAGGTAGCAGCTGATTCCAGGTAAGGTCTGGAATTTTCCAATCAAGGCAGTGTCACAAGGATGGCTAACAGAATCACTCATCACAGATGTTCCTCAAAAAGGGTAAACAATCAAATGGAGGCGTACGATCGGCTAAAACAGAGTGGAGGTGATGATGAGAACATGACCAAGGCTCAAAAGCTGATGATAATGCATTCACAATGGTTATTTACCGGAGATTGGTTCATTTTTAATGAGCTTAAACTCTGGGGGAAACATTTTCTCATTGCTTAGGTTTAATTTTTAACGAGCTTGAACTTCACATAAAAACTGCTCGTGCTAGTCATATAATAAGGACATCTCATTGATAGATTCCATTTTTTATGGAGCTTGCACCTTTCGAAGCTTTGCTCTATATCATTTTTCATGCAAGCTAGGAACAACCAACTACTGTCCTAGGGGTTAGTTAACTACTAAGGTCAGGTAGGAAAATTTTTCCTTTACTTCATAAGTGCCATTTGGCCCCTGTGAAGGCGAACGGTTGATTTGACCACTCACCCAACTTAAGCAGTTGAAGTTAGCAGAACTACAGTTAGCGTTACGTTGGTCACTTTTCACTTGCTCGCAAAAAGTTTGCATGCCCCCAGGCATAGCGAAGTAGAGTTTCTAGATTACCCCTCAATTTTCAGACAAAAAATTTGTTCTATCGGGAAAGGCCTACCTTCTAACGGAGGTATCTTATTCTGGTCTAATTCCCTCTTCCTATGCGGACGGGTATCGGACTAGTCATATATCCTTCGCAGAAACCTACTCTATGCCTAGAGTTTTCCTACCGGAACAGGCCAAGGTGCATGCCCCTTGGGTTTCAATCATGTCCTCCCGAATTACTCGCGTTCTTCAACTGGATGGACTGGAGATTGATGAGGCATTCCTTGCGAGAAAAGACCATTTAGGGATGCCATTTGACTATTAGCTATGTGTGATCCGGGGAACGAAAGTTGGTCTACGAGCTGGACCACTCGGCCTTCATGCGGAAAACACATTACTCTAAAGAGTGAGGAGACAATGGCTCCCATGCTATAAATATAGTCACGCCCAAGGAGTAGATTATAGTCTATAGGTCCTTGGACTACCATTACGTTCATATAAATGGTTTTCCTTCTCAAAGTAATAGGCACATTGGGAAGGATCCCTAACGTTCAAATGGTTCCTTTGTCGAAGCCTGTCAAATTTCTCATCTCAGGCAGAAGCGATGGCGAACCAAGCACTTTCCAAGCAGTTGAGGAAAGTATACTCATAGAAGCCCCTTCATCTATGATGGTACCGGCCATGACCATTCTGTAAGCTTGTACAATGATTCGGAATGGAACACTAGATGGTAGACAGGGTTTGCCTAGTAGATTCCAATAGAAGGAAACGACTAGGTTGCTTAGAGGTGGGACCGAATAGACGACCAGATACGACTCTGAAAAAATTCCTTCCTATGGTAAAGGAACGGGTAGATTTCCCCCATGTTCATCGGAGTCTGTGTTTACGAAAAGAATTTGAACAGTTTCATTCTCATTCTCTTCAGTGATTGTATCATCTGAAGATGGACCTTCTGAAGGCAAGACCGGGTCAACTGCCGCCTCGACCTTTTGACTTTCATCTAGTGTGGATTCAAAGGGTTTATCTTCAATGATAGATGCTTTGACCGAACACAATGTCATGTTAGTCAGATTTTCAACCAGTGATGGACTCGGCAAGAGTTTCTTATATCCAGGAGGAAGTCGTAGTGGTGAAACAGGACGGTTATCCAAAACTCTTTTAGCTTCATCTAGGAAGGGACAACGATGGACGATGTGATTGCCTTCACACAGTTTACAAGGAAATTTACAGTTCCTTTTCTATCCAGATACTTCGCTTTCACTAGTTGACGGTGTACTTTCAACATGATCAGAGGTTGATGACACCGGATTGTGCAAACGAGGAGACCAGTCCCTTAAGATCCGAGGGATGCAAGGACAATCTTAATGATAGTGGTCTCCTTTGCAAATGACACATGGAGATTTAGGCTTGTATAGTGTAGTGTGTGGATTTTCGCTAGACGATGCACAGTTGTCCCTTTTTGCCTTTGGCTCCTTCTTCTTCTTTTCCTTCTTCTCCTTCCCCTTCTTCTCCTTCTTAGATACCTGATTTTCAACTTTACCAGCTTCATCAAGTGAAGAGGAAGTAGGAGAGGGAGAAACGGACGAAGTAGAAGGTTGGGGGGTAACTCTAGTATCATCTAGTTGCTGACTTGATTGTTTAGGAATCACGGTGTTCTGAACGACGGAGGTCGAGAAGAGCCATATTTGCAAGCCAATCGTCAATCCTAGAAGTGACAATGTGGCCATATGAGGTGCAACAACATCTCCCCAAGAGGAGAAAGGAATAGAAAATCCTCCAAGGGGAAATCCTTGGTTGGTAGACTCCATTTTCCTCAACCTAAAGACCAACACAGGAATAGTGATATTATTCCGATTAAAATAAATTTTAGACGATCTGACACAACTTGTTTTATTCAATTTTTAAGAGTCGAGAAAAAACAAAAGATGACTCTAGTCGCCTTTGATTTTTAATGAGCCTGAAGTGACAAGTGCTCAGATGGACCTTTTCCCTTAAGGATTTTGAAAAGGAATGAAAGAGACTACTCTAGAAATCTAGACAGAGGGATTACCAAACCAATCGTAAAACTGCAGAATACTTTTTACGGTACGGCAATCAATCTTCCCGAATGCTATGTTCAATGCATTGTGATTGATAGGGCGGCAAACACAGCTTCCTAAGGATATAGCCTATTGTGGTCTCCCAATATATACTCGATGGTACATGGGAGCACAAGCCCGTACTGGCACTTGTCATCTCAAAGAGGAGGAATCACCCAACCAGCAATGAAAGCGATAGTTACCAGGCTTTACAACGCTGGAATATGTCTCTAGCCTAGACTTCTAAATGTTGTGTGTTAGGTTCCAAAGCGTTTTCATGTTCATTGAATTTATTTTACAGTTGATCTTGCTTAATAAATTTTCCTTTCAAGTTCACCGCGTGATGTAGATATATAATTCCTAAAATTCAAGCTAAGATGATAAACAATCGTTTAATCTTCTTTTTGCAATGAAAATCCTAGCTACTAAGGAAAGAGAAATGAGATTCTTTCAACATAGAGCACAGAGCACATACTAGATGCACTGTCCTAAATCAAACCAATAAGCATTCTAAATGCAAATGCACATGCATGTATTTGTTTTCAGCCTTCTTAATGTGTGAATGAAAAAAAGAATGCTAAGTACAAATCTGAATTATCTTTTCAAAACGACAGCACTAACAATTTTCTTCAAAATACGAAAGGAAGATAATGACGACACTTTGCGATTTCGAATTGAAAATTGTTTTTGACACTTGAAAAACTACTAATTCAAATCAAATACAAGAGTAACTATATAATTGACCATCCAGAACAATAGGATTCTCTTCTATGACTGAAAATGACACTTGCGACACTTCCAAATCAAGAAACGAAAGTTCGATTATGCTACTTCTTTGTAAAAGAGAACTGAAAATGGCACACAAAACATAAAAACATTCACAGTTCTTTGCACAATGGATGTGAAATGATGGAAAGGAAGGGGTTTCCACAGAGGTGTACTGATCACAGACAGCAAAACTCCTGAATAAAGCTGAAGAGAGTGAACAAAAAACCAAAATATGGAAGCAGAAGAGGTCTTGTTTGATCAGCGCACCTGTAACACAGCGAAAGTGCGATGCAGCGCACCTACTACACACAGGAGGTGCGATGCATCCAGATTCGCAAGAGTAGAAGGTGCGATGGTCCAGGGACGAGACTTCAACTTGGTTCTTGGTCACAGTTTGTAGCTTAGTTCAGGGATTTAGGTCAAGCAAGTGATGTTCAATAATTATAAATCACAAGGGTTGGTCTAATGAGGTTACTAGAGCCACCACCAAGGCAATTATAATGTTTTCAAATCGATTGTTCATTTTATAAACAAAACCCGGAGATAGACTGAAGTAGCATTGATCTACTTTGCACTTGCATAGAAAATGTAGTTCGAAGGCTATCTGGCTTGACTTTAGGCTCCGTCTATAAGTTTATAAAACAAACAAATATAGACAAGCAAATAATCTATTCGCTCCCAGCGGAGTTGCCATTTTGTTATCGGGAAATATAGTATCCATTCGGAGCTGCTCGTCCCACTAAGACTGGTAGCTATCTTAGAAACAAACAAACTAAAACCACGTTCACTTTCCTTTATGAGAATTAGATAAGAGGGGAACAAAGGACACCAACCTCAGTCTTGCGCTTGGTTCCTTGCTTGGTTCCTCTCCCTTCCGATAGATCTTCGCCGCTCCTTCTTCGACTACCCAGCTTCAAAGAGCACCTGTGGAATCAAAGCAGCATAATACTATCAAAGAAGAGAGATCTACAATCATGAAAAATACAGGACCAGATATGTATTGACCACACAAATGCATATATCATCAAACATACAAGAATGTGGAGGAAAACTTGAATAGCTTTATTAATATCAAGAATAGCAAAGAGGATTACAACCAATTTTTTTGACCCAGCATCATCCTCTCAGTATGGAAGCCCTTCTTCACCTTATGAAAAGCTTAGATCACCCAACACTATGATATTGCACTAGGAAACCAACTGCACTTCCTTACAAGATACAAGATTTCAGCCTCTGGATCTCTGGGATGAGGGATTCATATATAGATGATTGTAGGGGGGTGAGTCAGCTTCTAGGATTTTGATTAGTGACCTCTCTCTGATAGTTCTTGATTCCACTTGGAGATTGATGATCTCTTACTCATCCCTAGGCAAATTTAGAGAGGCAAGTGTCACAGGAGAAGTTTCTGGAAGATTCCATGATCATCCACCTTGCAAACTGTCTCTGCCATTTTTCTACTCTCGCCCATCGTACCCTACAGAAGGGATTTTTAGTATCCATCACACCATTTACACTGAGTAGGTGAGATGCATCGCACCCTCTGCACTTGGCAGTCTGTATGGTCTAGTTTTGACCAGTTATGAGCAGTTTTCTGTGGAGAACTTCTAGGAGATGATGTAATCAGCTGACCTTGTTCCTTTAGGGTGTGAAGCAACACTTTTAGGGACTTAGAATCCCTTGGTTTACGGACATGTATGATTGGGGTTGCAGTGCCAAAAAATGTCTATAACACTCCTCCATGGGACGATCACTCCATATCGCCCCACCTCCTACCTGGAGGTATGGCTGCATGTGATCCCTCTGCCCACATGGCTCGAAGTTTCCCCCTACTGGAGGTCTCTGCATGAGTAGATGTCTCTACTTGATCTCCTCTCAACTTCCCCTGTTTTGTCTGCTCCACAACCTTCTGAAGCTGCTGCACCAATCGTGGCTCCTCCACAATTGTCTGAGACTTCTTCTGGCGCTGCACGTTGAGAGGTAATATACTCTCCCTCTCAACCACCAAATATCTAACCTTTGCCTTGCTCCTCAAGGCTTTGCATGCATCTTGTACCTCAAGTGCATACAGGCTCTTGGCTAGCACACCAATTTATTTCCACTTTCTCGTCGTCACGAAATTTTCGAGAAAAAGAGTTGATTTTAAATCAGCGATATCTCCCTCATCCAAACTCCGATTCAGCCGATTTTTTTTTCATTTTGGGTATTTTTCTGCAAGGAATCCAAATCGGCTATTTATTTCTGAAATTTTTTTACATAAATTTTTATATCTTCCCTGCAAACTCTTGGCCCAAAACTCAAAACTTTGAAATCTCCTCTTAGTATACGATTCTCTCCTTGATCACCTATGCTCTGATACCATGTAGAATTTTGTAGAATTTTTCCTACAAATCAGCTAGATTTGATACCATGTAGAAATTTTTCTAGAAATCAGCTAGCTCTGATACCATGTAGAACTTTTTCTATAGATCAGCTAGCTCTGATACCATGTAGAAATTTCCCATCTGTAGATCAACCTAGTAATGCAATGTACTAAAGCAAAACACTTTATCTACTTCTACAAACAATTTAGTGGAAGTTTAATCAACCATGAGCATCATCAATAAGAACACATATAACTGATAAGAAGGAATCAATCACACATAACATAAAAGAATTTACCAGGGGAAAGCACTTGCCTAAAACCCAATCTTTGTATTATCATACAAGTGGAAATATAGTCCGGATTACAAAAAGCCTTAGCTCAGAAGCTATCCAGCTCTCAGTACAATCCCTCTGCTGCTCATATACAGTCAAAGGCTTCTCACAAATCTTCTCCTCTTCCCTCCAAGCCTCCTATTTCCTTGTGTAATTTCCTTGGGGTCCAGTGTTGCCACCTGTGTGAATTGGCCTCTTCACACACTCACTAACCTCTAATCTAACTGCACAAACTTGAAGGAGATAAATCCTCATCATGGATGAACTTCCTTTATAGGAAAAATATTCATCCAACTGATAGTACACTATCCCTTCTCTGATCTCAATTGGGTCTCTGATAGAACTGACATGCATCAGTTATCCATGAGTGAATACTAAGTTATTTGAAAATACCAGTTTTCACATGCATGCAAACATCAACAAACTGAATCTCATTAATTTAACAACTTGTTAAATTAATCTAACTAAACTTGACTAAGTTAAACTAAGTCAACT
>APFE031423113.1:0-15975 GCA_000404065.3 Pinus taeda
GCCCTCGAGCGACAACGGAACGCGATGATGGACAGTTTTGCGCAGATCCTTCAGCGGCTAACTAGAGGTGACGCATCGGCTTCCAGTAGCTACTCTGGAAACGCCACGCCCTTTAAGGTACAAGTGAATTTTGAAATCCCGATCTTCGAGGGTAAAATAGACGCAGATGCAGTAGATAAATGGTTAAATCTGCTAGAGAGTTATTTTTCTGTTCATGAATTTTCAATTCGGGAAAAGATTGTTTTCGCTTTTCTCAAAGCAGCCCCCCACGTCAAGGACTGGTGGGAAACCTACTGCGAGCAGAAGGAGGAAAGAACAGGGTCACTATTTTCAGCCGCACCCACTTGGGATTCATTTCGGGAAGCTATCAAGCAGCAGTACTACCCTGTCAAAAGCTACGAGGACAAATACATCAAATGGACCACACTGCAGTAGGGACGAGACCAAGATGTGCCAGAGTTCACAAACATTTTTCATACCCTTCGCACACAGTTGGGTATCAAATATTCTGAGCTGCATTTCTGGTACTCAAATACTGCGGCTGCCTACACAGATACATCCAGGAAGAGATGGAGTTCTTGAACATCTCCTCACTCGGCACAACATACCGATACGCTGTCAAAATCGAGCAAAAGTTCAAACAGAAGAAGCGAGACTTTGGTTCTGCAAATCTGAATCCCAAAGGACAAAGCCAAGGCGAGGTGACCCAAGACAACCCGTTGAAGGTGCAAGAAGAGAACAACACCACGCAACCAAAGAAGGACACAGGAAAGTGGTGTGAGTTCCACAATATTCCACTCATAACACAAATGAGTGTCGGGCCAAGCAGTCATTGGTGGCCGAGTTGAAGGCTTCCGAATCAGATGCATGTTCCAACCCTGAGCCAGAACCCGACAAGGGGAGTGGCAAAGGGAAGTAGATCATTGATGCGGATCCTAGTGCCATTTTTGCCACTGCAAAGATCCAGAAGAATGAGCCTGAAGAGCCAGAGGAGGGGGAGCTTCTTTTCCACTCATAGATGTGGGTGAAGGGTTCACCGCTGCAATTCATTGTCGACAGTGGCAGCCAAAAGAACCTTATTTCAGCAGAGGTCATGAAGCGGTTGGGCCTACCGACTACACCACACCCACAAGCCGCTTACAGATCGGGTGGCTTCATGAAGACGAGATCTCTCAAGTTCACCAGCAGTGTCGCCTTCCCTACAGCATCAAACCATTCACAGACGAGGTATTGTGTGATGTTACACCTCTGGATGTTTGTGATGTACTATTAGGTCAGCCATACTTGTGGAGGCGACATGCTCTATATGAGTCAAGGCCTTGTGCTATCATTATTTCTTTGAGTGATTCATTATACAGGATACCGGAGGTAGCCCCACCTACCACCACCTCTTTGATCACTGCTAAGAAAGGTAGCAAGCTCATATCGCAGACTAGGAAATTTATTTTCTGTCTGGTTCACTCCCAAAGTAAGGGGAAGATCGTTGCTACATCCATGACCCCCACGCAGGGTTCCTCTACGCAGTAGCAGCAACAAAGGAATACGGTCATGACAGAACACAGGAACAACTTCTCCTCACCCACAGGGGTACCACACAAGCTTCAGGTCGGCAACAAAGTCTGGTTCCATCTGCAGAAAGAACGCCTTACCAGAACCCATCAAAAACTCAGACCACTCCAACATGGTCCTTACACCAGCTTACCACCATTTCTGGACACATCAGAGATTGCAGAACAGCTCACCAGAGACCCAGCTCAACAGAAGCTTCATCATCTCAGGGAGGAACTCAACGCAATGGGGACCATTGCTTCCTAAGGGGGGAGGAATGATCTAGGTGGATGTTGGTGGCCACCCACCTATCCCATTTGGACCCCCGCAACTGTCTCTCTTTCAGTTTTTCAGTTTCCGTAATTGTAGCACAATTTACTATTTTTAGCAGTTTTTTCGGGTCCTGAACTTCCGGAGCCGTTTTGAGGCCCTAAATGATGTTTTTTGGGAAACCTGGGGGAAACATGGGTCCATGGACTAATGTTACCCTTCCCAAAGTGGTATTTCTTGGATAGATCTTTCTAACGAGCTATCATACGCATCAAACGGAGATCGTATGCCAAAGTTACGACCCGAGGAAATTGATGTACCAATTTACCCAAAACGGGGCCCACAATTTGGCGTTTCATCTTCTAGGGTTAGGTTTTGGAATGTGAAGGGTTTTCCATTGTTTCTCAACAATAAATAGGCCTTCGAGCCTCATTGTAACACAGTTCGGGACAGTTCAGAGGCATGTAGCCACACATCTCTTCTCAGAGACAAGCTACCATCGCCCTAGCTGGTTTATTTCCATTTCTGGTTGTAAGCATATTTCGGTATTTTCCATTAATGAAATGAAGTATTATTTCTGCTGAATCTTTATGTATATGGTTATCTATGTATTTTATTGCATTCCTGTTTAAATCCGGATCAATGGATTAGCCAAATACCTCTTCATCCATTCTGCCTCATGCCATATTCCAAGCATGAATGTGGGACTCAAACCAAAAGAACCAACCAGGCCATCCCAAGGCTAAACCACCTCACCCTGATGAATAGAAACTAGGATTTACCATAATCCATCCCAGATCACTAGGCCATCACAATAAACATGTAATAACCAACTTTACCATGTTATCCATGAGATCACCAGGCCAAACAAGAATGGATGCCACTAGACTTCTCTACCTACACCCTTAGGAATTTTCCTATCTCGTAGTCTCTCAATCTTTACCGTAATCCACAACGGATCACTAGACCCTAAAATGATATCCACTCTCCACTCTTTACCGCATATCCCATCCCAAGGTTACTAGTTTTGAAGGAGATCACCCACCTCTAGGATTTACCTTATATTCCACCATTCACTAGTCATGGATTCCTATGCCCACTGAGGCAACACAAAATATGGCTTTACCACAACCCACCATTTAGTCAGGAGTTACTACACCATTTTTTCTACCTTTCAGATATCCACCTCACTTAGTTTTGAATCCATTCGACAATCCAGCTCAACCAAAACATGAGAATCCCATCACACCATGGCTATTCAAAAATGGAAATTCTAGGTTAAAAATACTATTACACCTGGAGAAACCCATGCCATAATAGAAAAAGAACCATATGCAATACCATGCATGCCAAATCTAGCAAGGAAAACACACATGCAAATTGATACTTGCAAAGAATTTTGTTTTAGCATCCTGATCTTGCTCTTCCTTTCTTTGTCCTTCCTTCCTCTTTCCTTCTTTGCTTTTCTTGATCCAATGCCAAAGTGCTTCAAGAAAACCCTATGTCCAAGAGAGAGAGAGAGAGAGAGAGAGAGAGAGAGAGAGAGAGAGAGAGAGAGAATAACGAGAAAGCTCCAAAATTGAACTGAAAAAAGGTTACTAGCTGATCCTCATAAGTCTTTTTATCAATTAGGACTCTATTTTCCTTAGTTTCCAGTATTTTCCTTCAATTTCCTCCTCACATGAAAAATTTGACCCTTCACACACCTTCCTTTTCTCCTAATTTCCATTATTGAAGTAAATAAATCTACCAAAAATTCCACTTTGCCTTTCCAAAGCCTTAGTTATTTCCTTTTCCAACTTCTTATCCATAATAAACCAAATGAACACCCACTGTTTCGAGTGAACACACCTTAGGGCTTTGGGTTAGAACCCCAACAAAGCAAAAGGAAACTACAACAAGAAATACTCAAACAGCTCAAGCAATATTCTTATATTATCAAACTATGTAAGAGTGATCGTACTCGGATTTCCTTTGTTCGAGTAGGTCCCACAAGGTTCCGACACTCTTCAACTACGGATGTTCTTCTAACCTAAAAATTGTTCAATTTGAACATACATAGAAGTATAGAAGTAAAGAATATTCATAAAATTGACTTTATATCATATAAACAAATGATTGATCATACATCAAACAGACATTCATATATGAATTAAAACATAATTTGATACATAGATATAGTTAATTTCGAAAACAAGACAACATTTATTTTGTTGCAGTAGCTATAAATAACGTGGAGAGAATTCACCTTAGTCTTTCTCTAGCTTCAAGCAGAATTGTCCTCCAGATTCATCCTATCCCAGCCTTCAACAATCTTCTTCCATCACCAACACCATGATATCTCAAGAAAAAGGAAGGATATCCATAATCAAGGAAACAAGGGTTTCCTGATGCCTTGGGAAGTGCATGAGGCACAGGGATTCATCAGACTCAGTTAGGGATAATCTCAATATAATAAATCTGTCTCTTCTACTCCCAAAGGACTTCCCATATAGGTCTATTTATACCTCTCCTAATTAGTTTTTTAGTTGGGAAATAGTTGCGCCACAGGCACTAGGAGGTAATCAACAAGTAAAACCTGTGAAATCCACCAAAAATTAAGGAAATTTAATTTTTTAAGTGTCTTAATACATATACAAAGGTTGGGTATTGACTGCTCTGTGTGTACACGCTTTTATCTCAGGGAAAATTAGTGTACAGAGAATAAAACATTGTTTTTTATATATTTGGACCAGGTCTAGAAGGAGGGGTTTCCCTAGGCCATAAACAAAGCATAATATATACCAAGAGTGGTAAATGGTGCTACAACAAATGCCCCCCTAATATATGAGGTCAAGAGCGGGACATGCTAGCTGAAATGTATTAAGTGTATGGAAAGAATCATGTCGAGACTGAGAAGGACTTCACCACAATTTAGCCTATGAAGCCATCAAAAGAGATCAGAAAGAAAATGTTTTCTAAGGCAGGCATACCCATGCTGAGAGAAAGTAAAGCATGCCCGCATATCAAGTATAACTAGGACCAACATGGATACTAGTATAAAGGAACTGAAAGTACATAATGGATCATCTAATAGTGATCGAAAAAGTACATGTCTGAATATTACATATAAGAAGACGGTCAATGATGCTGAAGGATGAAGCTAATCACTGATGTCAAAAATTGATCCCAATAGTACCAAATGAAGATGATGGAATAAAATTATACTATATCACAACTCGGATGCTAGCATATAAGATGTTTATGTCAAGAACTGCAACATATAAGGTGGATGGTGTGAATTAGTAGCAATAAGAGCAACTAACAAGTGAACTAAAACATGTTGATGCAACCAGATGTCTTCACCGACCATCACGTACATTTCCACACAATGGGAATGAATGATCTGAGGTCGACCACATGAGAAATCATTTGATTTCCAGTCATTAATGTATACCATTAACAAACACGAGACTACTCCCCGATAATGATAATGAGAGTCAATGTACCCAGTACAATCTAACAAGTGCGAATGAATGAGCTGAAGTCGAACACTTGAAAGAATCTATCAATCAAGAGACAATGATGGTTTCCCACTATCAATAATGGAGGAATATTTCACTAGTTACTCCAAGCATCAAGACTGCCAAATGGACTCTAGATCTTTTTCCTAGAGAAAATGAGTTGTAGTCGATAGGAAAATATCCGCTAGAAGGAAGGCATTAAGGCATCCTTTATCAATCTAGTGCGAGTGTAACCCGTAGACCAATGATGTACAAGGGATCAGATGAGAAATATGTAGTAACCTAACCAAAGCATGTTCCCAGTGTACATAATATGTAGCTAGCACACGATAAAAACCCTCTGAACCAACCAATGATGAAAGCTGACACAGAGGTGAGGAATCCACCAATAGGGTCAAATGGAAACCAAGGTATTGCATGAATCCCAATGTGATAATGAAAGATGATGTCGAAAACAAGGGAAACCACTCAGTGAAAGACCCATGATACTGATCGATGTTGAGCACAAGGAGACCTATCAATAATGGAAATAGGGCCAGGGTGTAGCTCTAGATCTGTCTTCAAAGCAATTTGTCGTAGTCGATAAGGACAAGACCTGCTAGCAAGAAGTTAATATAGATCTTCTCAAACCGACATGAGCAAAGGACCAATATAACTGATGTGATGACAAACATGACGCTAACAACTAGGGATGGTTGACTGAAAAATAGGTGAAGAGACACCGCAGATAGGCCAGATCAGGTTTAATTTCCTTGAACAAAAGCAAGACTCAATGATGACTATATGGCAGCAAATGATAACTCTATATGAGTTTGTCATGCAAGAGGGATAAGAAAACTCTCCATATGATTGGAAGAGGTAACCAATTGGAGGAGTACTGACTCAATAACAAGGTTAAGGCACTCCTAAGTCAAACTATATCCCACCCCAATGGCAGAGAGAATTTCTTTTGAGCTCTTTGTTCAAGGGCGAAATGACTGACTCTAGGTGCCAACAAAATATGGAAATTTCGTTCCATTCCTGCTCTTTTTGGAATATATAATTTTATTTTTTTTGTCTTTTTCTTTAAGATGGAAAAAGAATAAAAGAATGCTATATTAGAGTGGAAAGAACAACTGTTAGAGAAGCAGATGATCTAGTTCTTGTGAGGGGAACACACCTATGTTCAATGCAGGGAGGTGAAACTAGTCAAGGATACTCAAAGGGATGCTCCTTCCATGGGTAAAAGGATGCGTCAAGTTCCAGAAGCTAAGTGATTGCATGTTTGAATTTGTAGAAGACATGATCAATTAAGTGGTTTAAACACGAGTCCAAGTGAAGCCGAATCAAGGCCAAAAGGTTAAAATAGTCAAAATGCAATGCAGCAGTACAACTCAACGCAAAGGAGCCTCTAGGGTGTAAGGCAAGAAATTAGCGTGGAAGAAAGGAGAATGTCTTTTCAACACATCAGTCATGGCGGGACTAAGGAGGAATCCCGAGCCTACTTAGTATAACAGCATGGGCAACTAATGTCAGTGAGGATCTAACTAAGATTCCCATGTAGAGGATGGCTCTACCATCGCATCATGATTTAAAAAACAAATTGGTGAGTGAAAATGGTTTGTTCACCAAGATACGATGGGTTCGACCCTACGGCTAATGTATCATTGAATGGAGGCTAGTATGCAAGATGCAACGGAAAATTGTTTTCCCTAACCTAAATTCCAATGAGATAACGATACCTGCCATGATGGCTCGGCGGTCATGGGACCAAAACAACATCTCGAAGAAGTCTCCAAAATTTCCTGTAAAAACAACGCACTCTCGACAATCTAAGACCACACGTAAAAAAATCCATGAGACAAAAATCAATCTTTGAAAAAGTATTTTGCAATTTCAAAGTTACATAATGACTTTTGGACTCATAGTTCTTTTATTTTTGTTTGGAGTAAAGAGCTGTGGAGCAAAACTAAGCAAGCTTTCCTTTGAACAATTGGACTACTCGAATCACCCCAAAGTCTCCAGGTAATCATAAAATCCTACTTGTAATACTTTATGATAGTTTTTAAAAGTTTATTCAAAGTTTTGACTGTGGGAAACTATGCCCAAAAATTCAACTCTGTGTACATGCGTGTTGGATGTGAGTAACCCATGTATACAGTGGCCCTACATGCGAATGTATGTAAAGGGAACCTGTGTGTATGCCAGTTAAATTTTTAAAATATAAATTAATGATTGAGACTTCAATTTTTTGCAAGATGACTATCACTTGGAGTCAAATTCCAATCAAACATGTGGAAAGTCTATCCTTTAAGATTATGCCATTTACCATTGCATGGGTAAATGGGTTAGCTTCACTGCATCAAGCATCACGAGTCTCTATGAGCCTGGCAATGGAATGTCTTAGCATAGTATTTAACTAGTGCACGCCTCTTCTAACTAACATGAAGAGTCAACTGACCTCTATATAGAAGGGTCAAACAAAGAATTTTGGATATGGAAACATATTGTGTTTATTCTTCTTTGAGAAGGTACCTGGGCTACATTCCAAACTATCAGTGTCCATCAGTAGCCCTAGACATCCACGAATGGGTAGATGGGCGGACCTGATGAAGCGCCTTGGGGGCGGTGACATGCCTAGAACGACCTTTGATTATGAGTTTTTCACCTTGTTGGATCAAAAGGTCATCGCACTCGATGACTACACATACGCCGACATGGATTTTCGAGGAGATTCAGACTTAGTGTTGCCACCAAATGCATCATGGAGGGACGTAGGTAACAATTTTTAAGTTTTTGTGAGTTTTTTAAAAAAAATTGGATTTTTTAATATGAACTTAAAAAAAAAAAAAAATTATATTTTTGATGAGACAAAATATTGACAAAACATAATGACCATTTTCCAAATGTGGGTCCAGTGGGACCAAATGGATTTCTAAGGCATAGTCATCATAGAGGAGGGGTCAAAGAGACGACAACCGAGATAGAGGGAGTCCTTTATGATGTTCAGAGAAGCTTGGTGATACTAACTCACCAGGTACCTATGATAGCTGTAGAGAATCTTCCTAAGGAGATGTGATGACGTGTGGTAGGGGTACCAATGAACTCGATCCAGATACTTCAGTGTGTAGCCAATGCTTTGGTTAACTTTTCAACCGCTCATCCTAAGCCAGCTCGATAGATAGATCTATGCATGACTGGACATGATTATGGGCCCAAATTTTGAGGGCATCCTGGCCCACTTTTCCATATTATTTTTTAACACTCCATCTATATACAGGTGATTTTATGACATATATATATATATATATATATCGATTCAATTTTTTTTTATGTTATTCAATTTGATGAATGATTAGCATGCCAATCTAATGTTTGATTAGCAATAGAGTATGCTAATGAATTCTCAGATCGTGGAATGTGAACATATGTGATATAAATAAATGATCATTGCAACACACACTCCAAAAAATTGGTGATATAAATAAGGATTGAGAACTCGATAAGTGTTATTTAATTGTGACACCACTAGTTGTGAGTCTAGATAAACTACCAACGAATCAATCCCATAAGATATTGCTTTAGATAGTAAATTAAGAATGACAGTATATTTGGCAATTTTGTTCGAAGAAGGGCCAATACATACTCCCCTCAACACCATCAACTGGTCACATGGATAATAAATCACCCAAGCTGCGGAACCAAGATTCTGTGTGTGCCTACTTGCACCATCGGCGAATCTGAAATATATCGAATTGTCCATAAATACCTGCCAAGGAAGATAAAAAAATATTAATATCACAAAATGCTAGACAGATATGTACAAAGATACAATATATACAAACAAGCAATTGCTCAGCCAAAGCCTAAGCAAAATACTTCTTAAGATAGAGTCCATTTCCAGGCTCCACCAGCTTATTCCCTTCAAAGTAAATTAATTCGTAAGCCTCTTTTTTCAAAAACACACTTCACTATAAAGGGGCCATGCCACATAGATTTGAAATTTCCTACCCCCAGGGCATCTTTGTCTTGGTCATAGACTAAGACAAGGTCACCTTTAGATAAAACCTGAGGATGGACGACTTTATCATATTGAGTTTTAATTCTCTTTTTATGGGCTTCATTTATTATGGTTGCATCTCGATGTTGCTCATCAAAATTTTCAGAATGAACAAGGAGTTATTCGAGACTAGATGTCTTCAGAAGAAGTTCTACATCTATCTTAAGGGATGAAATTTCACATTTGATAGAGAAGATAGCTTCCAACCCATAAACTAGTTGAAAAGTAGTAAAACCAGTGGTAGTCTTAACTGTGGTTTGGTATGCCCAAAGTGCTGGATACAACATGATGTGCCAACTGGATCGAGTTTTATCAATTTCACTTTGCAAGATGGTCTTAAGGGACTTATTTATAGCTAGAACCTGCCCATTGGCCTAACGATAATATGGAGATGAATGCTCCTACTGGAAGCCCAACTTGAGAGTCAATTCGGCCATCAGTTGATTTCGGAAGTGACTGCCATGGTCAGTGACAATATCTCTTGCAATACCAAATCGCTAAATAACTTGATTGAAGAGAAGTAAGGTTGTTGTCTCACTATCATTTTTGAAAGTAGGCATGGCCTCAACCCATTTTCTAAAGTAGTCTATGGCCACAATGATGTAATTTTTATTCCCTATCGAAGGCAGATTACAAGTAGTAAAATCAATGCCCCACTTCGTAAATGGACCGACAGTGATAACATAAAAGAGTAGAGCTGGATGCGCGCACATTTTCTGAGTATAAACTTGACAAGGATGGCAAAGTTTGACCGCTTCAATACAATTTTTGAGAATTGAAGGGAAAAAGTTGCATGCTCGCAAAATTTTTTGGGTTTTTGCAAGCCCTGATAGATGACTGCCACGAGCTCCACTATGGCAATCATTAATTATTGACTTGGTTTCTTCCAAAGTTAAGCAACACCTAAGGATTGAGTCAACCCCTTTGCGATATAACTTTCAATGATCATCTCTGGAGAAAGCAGGTGGAAACTTCAAAGTTTGCAGATATATAATGATATCTTCGTACCAAGGATGCTGTGAAGAAATGAGGAATAAATGTTTGTCGAGAAAAGTTTCCTCATAAATAATAGCTTCCTCAGAAGGCAACGTCAAAATCAATTCCGCAAAAACTAATGACTTCTTAGATTTATCTGACAAGAATTTGAGATTGAACTCTTCCAAAATAACAATCGATAGAATATACTTGCTCCCAATCACTCGTCTACTGAGGACAAACTAAAAAGGATTGATAGCCGCTGGGATGAACGTTTTGGAAAGCAGAATGTAATGACAAAGCTACTGAACAACATGGACAACCGCGAAGGCCAATTTCTTGATGGGAGAATAGAATAGCTCGAGTCTTACTAAGCCTCGACTGAAGTAGTAGATTACATGCTCACTGAGTGCATCATCCTTGCAAACCAGAACCATACCGATGGTTGATTTTGCCACAATGAGATACAATAGGAAATCTCTTCCATAATCTGGTGGACTCAATAATGGAGGAGAGGTTAATGCTTTTTTCAAGCATCAAAAGATCGTTGCATGAAATCATCCCATAAAAATGGAACTCCTTTCTTAAGAAAGCACATAAATCCTTATGTAATCTCGATGTAATTTGCTATAAATCTCCTCAAGAAATTTGCCTTTCCTTGGATACTTTGAAGTTGACAAATGGAAGACGGGGGGGGCAACTGAATTATTGCCTCAACCTTGAAAGGATGAACTCAAATCCCTTCAGTCGATACAATGAATCATAACAGTCGACTGGATGTGACCATAAAAACACACTTATTCAGATTCAACCAGATTTTATAAAAATGACATATCTCAAAGACCAATCGAAGGTGCCTTGGATGATCAATTCTCTTGTAAGAACGAGCAGCTAAGTCATCCAAGTATGCTTTGATAACATGTTTTATGTCATGGAAAGCATAAGACATGGCTTGCTCAAAAGTAGCTCCAACATTTTTAAGGCCAAAAATCATCTTCTTGTATGCAAATGTGCCCCAAGGACAAATAAATGTTGTCTTGTGTTGATCCTCTAGATGGATAGTAATTTGATTGCAACTAAAGAATCCATCCATGAACAAAAAATTTCATTACCCGCATATTCATCAACAATTTAATGAAGAAAAGGCATGGGGTGATTATCTTTTGGACAAGCTTTATTTAAATCCCTAAAGTTGATACATACTCGGATCATTCCTTGCTTCTTCTCTATCAAGACTGGGTTGGAAACCCACTCAGTTAGAGGAACAGGGTATATGAAACCTACCTTAAGTAGCCTTTCCACTTTATCTTTAATAGTTGTCACTTTCTGAGGATTGACCGGTTGAATTTTTTGATGAATAGGTTTGGCTTTTTCGTATGTATTGATCTCATGCTAGACTATAGATGGATCAATTCTAGGCATTTCCTTATAATACCAAGCGAACACATCTCAAAATTCTTTGAAGAGATTGGTGTAGATTTTAATTTCTTTAGGGGAATAACCAAATCTGATGAAGACATTTTCGATTACATTAGGATTCCTAGAGATGTTCACATGTACAGTTCGTGAGATAATTGACATGTTACCTTCGACAGAAAATTGTGCTGGAGCCAAAGGGTTTGAAACTGTATAAACATCACTAGTAGATAGATTAGACAAACTAGATCCAACTTCATGCAATGGAGGGAGAAAATATGAATGATCATGTAAATCATCCCATGGTTGATCCACACCCATCATTGCTTCCAAAATTGCTTGTTCAGATGGTAAGACTGTATCCAAGCAATCTGGAGCTGAAGTAGAATCGAGGGTCCAAGCCGAAGCCACATCACCATCTAACTCCTCTAGTGAAAAAGGAGTGGGACAGTTGTCTACAGAGTTAATGATAGACTGATAAGTGAGTTCTGCTATAGGCATGGGAAATACCATTCCACCTACCTACCCTCCATATAATGTGGTGGTAGATGAAGGTAAGGTCCAAGGGTCCGAAAAATAATGAGCTCGAAAAAACTCTTTTCAAGAAGGTCCCCTAGAGGATGAAATCACATTAATTATAGCTATAGAAGCAGGGAGGTAGAATATAACCATTAACAAAGAGTAAATCCCAACTCCTAAATTCTCAATAGGTTGATGGGGATTTTCCACCAATGGAATGGTAGAATCTGAAGTTGCATGAGAGTCACATGGAGAATAATCTAACTGATCAACTCTAACAATCCTCCCCTCATGAGGAAAACAGAGGATGTGGAATAATGATGAAACTATGGCATCCATCTCATAAATCCAATTCCTACCTAAGATTAGGTTATAATCTAGGTTCGCATCGACGATTTCTACCTTAATATTCACTACCTTTCCCCCAACATAGATAGGAAAGGCCGACATAATCCCATGCGGCCTATGAGAATGTCCATCAAATGTCGTCAAAAGATTGGGTGAAGGAACAGTTGAAGGTGATCTAATGGCCTTCCAACATGACATAGATATCACACATGTGGAAGCTCCCTCATCTATAACAATCTAAAAAATATTGGTCTTTCGGTATGTGGACTTTATCTAGAAAGCCATATGGTGAGGAAGTCTCTTTTTGACATTCAACATATCAAAAGTGAGCACTAAAGAATTCTTTGGGTCTATTGCATCGATTGCCGAAAGAAAATCACTTCTCTCAGTAGGGCATGGCTTCAGTACCTCCAATGTTGACATAGCATAAGGACTTTGAGCCAGATCTTTTACAATCGAGTAGTTTTGGGTTGCCCTAGCATTAGGGCTAATAGTCAAGTGCTTTGTAGAGCCTTTCGGTGTCCAAGGTATAGACTCAATAGAGGGCCGCTAAATATGAAGTGGTTTAGTGGCTTTAGGAACATATTTAGCCTTATATGTTTCTGATTCACCATAATCACGTGCTCGTGTAGCAACGTCAATATGAGAGTTCATCATATAAACATTTGATGAATTTTCCCCTTCCTGGTTTCCCCCGGCGGATGTACTAGCATTAGAATTCGTGCCAGTAAGTAATAGCTACCCTTAGGGAAAAGGGTTAGTCAGAAAAACATGGGAGCTAGAGGGCACTTGCTATACTAATAAGCATTAAGCGTCTTGCATCTTAGGGCAGGGGTGAGTCAGATGATCTCCATTGTATAACTTGCATGGAAATTTTACCTTTTTCATGGACTCTCTCCTACCCTCTCTGGCATCATTACTGGGTTTGTTTGCATTTCCTTTTCCTTATTGGTTCTTCTTCTTACCTCACCCCTTCCTCTTCCCATCGGATTGTTGATTTCCTTTGGGGTTAGTGGTCTAGACGGTGTTTATAGAGGTAGATTGGGAAGGTGTAAGTACAGATGGTGTTGCCTAGGTAGAAGAAGCAGTTTCTAGAGGCAACTGTTGTAATTGATTCAATAGGTTCACCACGTTAACATCAATCGATCTCCCTACACCATTGTCATGGGGACCTAGTTTTGGTTTGGCTAAATCGACCTTATATTTAGGAGCGTCAGGTAGAATTTTTTGAAGAACCCTATACTGAGAATATATTAGTTCCAATTGCTAGGCTCTAAAAATGGCCTGCTATTCTGTATAAGCACTGGAGAGAGACATGTCCTTTGAGATCTCAAGTTGTAATGATTTGAAAAACCATTTAAGAAGGAAATCTGGGGGGATTTTAGCTTTGATAAGCCTTTTCCTCCTCCTCCATTTTGAGATGTGATCCGAAATGTGATTTGCGGTGTCTTGCTAAAAGTTAGCCACAAGTTCAGTTCCGACTTCATATCGGACATGCAACTAAAAATGGTTCAAAAAGACATTAGCCAAATCACAAAAAGTAGTCTAGGTGCCCACTCACAACTCTATATACCATTTGGCCACATTTCCAGTTAGGGTGCGTTGAAATAACCTCAACTTGATCGAATCATCTATCAAGGAGTTGGATGAGCACCATAAGTGAAATGTGGTTACATGGTCTCTCGGATCTTCACCACTCTTCCCTTCGAATTTTGGGATATCCAAGGGAAGTTTAGTTGGGACCAGAGGCCAAGCCAGATTGTACTGAATTAGATCATTTGTTAATTTAGTTAAATCTGGCGAGTTCAGCGTGGCCAGAAAAGGGAGTCATGCCCGACCTCGGGAATTCCATCCAGTGCGGACAGGGTTCCCAAAGGTCTGAAAAGAATGACCTAGATTTTGAAAAACACTAGGTTGCCCGAAGTAAATCGTAGAGCCTACCGAACCAAACGGTTCTCCATGTGGTCCAAAAAAATTCAGAGCTTGACCAACTCTTGTTGAAAATCCTCCATAACCAGTAAAGTTACCCCCTAACGAAGTGTTAAAAGGAGTTGATAGCCCTTGAGAAGGGATCCATGTGTTAGCAAAGGATGGAAAATTCTAAAATGAATTAATTGAAGAATATGGCAAATTCCCTTGTTGGTCGGAATAAAATTGATTCCTCTTATCCCACTAACCACAGGGTTTGTCCAACTCTGGAATGGATTATTACCTTGACCTGTAAAGGAAAAAGGCATTGACTCTACTCTTGGATTGAAGTGTGGTATATGACAACTTCCAAATGGTATATCCTCCAAAGAAGTTGATCCACTCATCATGGATGTGGAGGAAGTTGATGGTATGTTCAAAGGAACTGAAGGAATCCCATGAGACAACATTCCATAAGGGATAAATCCAAAATCGTATGTAGTGGCCTGAGAACTTCTACTCGTTGACGGAATCGAAGTAGACCCAAATATACTCGTGCTAGGAGTAATATAAGGGATGGAAATATTTCCTCTTCCTTGTATAGATATGGGAGTCTATACACTCTTAACACTCATCGTAGATGCCATCCTTCTAGCAGTGGTCATCAAAGGAAGACATGGGTGTAAACCTAGGCTCAAATGCCCATGAGTCGGGGTTCCGACATACAATAGAACGTCTGGATGATCAGGAGGAAGAGGACAATTCAGAGTCGCAATTGATTCTAAAATCTCTTCAACTTCGATATTATCTTCTGATTAAAAAAGTACTTGAGAAAGAACTGGTGTGTTCCTCTCGAACTCTCTACTGGTGCCAGGTTTATCTTGTCAATTAATTACCCCAAGCAAAGGATCAATCTCCGATGCGCTTGCTGCCACTGGTTGAAAACCACTAGCAGAATTTCTCCTACGCCTTCTAAGAGAAGGTTCAATACTTGTAGGTGATAGCCCATGAAGTCTCCTAGACCATTGAGATGGTCGATCAACCACATTGAATTATTTAAAAGATCTACTTAAAAACTCAAAAAATGATAAACCTACGCTGACTAGGAGCAAAGAACACTCATTAAAAAGTCCATAAATATATCAAAAATCAAAAAACTCTTGAGTATTTATGATCTGGGTGACTGGGACCAAACACAAAAATACAAGAAAGTTAATAACAAGGGCCTTCTAAAAATAGATTGGGATAATTACACCCCAGGCTTACTAGCGAAGGTATCAGAGGTAGTTACACTAACCTCCAGACAACAGCCTATGTCGGTGCAAGCACCCAAGCTTCCCAAGGGTACCCTCTAGAATTATTGTTGAACATGATACAACTTCAGCCTCAGTTTCCATGGGATTCCCCTCTGTAGCCACCTTTGTGATCCCTAGGATAGGTCACTATGGT
>APFE031423125.1:0-36470 GCA_000404065.3 Pinus taeda
AAGTCCTTTACATCCCTTCCAGACTTCGGCATCCCAATCCAATAACAGGCACCAAGCCTGGAACATCAGGCACCAAGCCTGGAATCATTAGGCACCAAGCCTTCTCAAGATGGTCCCATAGCTCTTCAAGAGCTATACACAAGAAAAAGGAATCACTAGCATATGTAGTGTTGATTGAGTCTGTCCCCGGCCCATATGATGTTACTTATTCTCCCTCATGCATATGGGCTCGCACAAGATCATCAAATAAACCAGACCTCTCGGTCCAATGTAGAGTCCTGTCAATCATTATACTCAACATCTGAACTTTAATCCAATCTGCATGGTTTGCCTCTGAGACTAAATATACCATCATGTAGCTTGATGATGTTCAATATACAAATGATATGAGTAGTAAATGAGCAGATACATGTAATTTGTATGGCAATTGTCATGCAAAATTAAATTCAAAATTAAATTCAGTAGGAGATCATATTGAGAGAGTTGTGTTCTTGTAATAATGGGCCAGAGAAATGCCAAGCAACTGCTATTGCTAAAGGCAGTAATTGAACAAATAATTAGTGAATAATATGATCAACATTTGCAGAATGTTATTTTTGTGTTTTAGATCAGACTGAACCCGAGATGCAGGTGAAAAATGATCACTAAAGGTAAGTGCTATTTAAACTATGTTTGTAAAGTGAACCAGTGGTGAGTAGTTACACTAGCATGCCAGTATACCATATCAAGATTATAGGATTACATACTTTTCCAATGAATTAGTGAATCATAAAAGTATATCTTAATTATGTCATACCATATAATGAAATATTAATGTGAACATAGAACCAAAGAATCTGCATGAGGAAGCAAATGAAGAACTAATGAATGCACCAGACTTTAAGTTATACTAACATTATTCTGCTGTAGAATCTGATTGTTGTAGCTTATTGCTAAGAATATATCTGTCCTTAGATACCAAATTGGATAGCTAATTAAAGAAAAACTGCAATGTGATGTGAGTCGCTAGATGATTCAATCCATCTACTAATTCACCCTTCAAATGATCATTAAACGCAAGATAAGGAGTACTAATGATCTAGATTCTATCAATCACGGAGATGTGGTTCAATATCCACCAAAAGTTGAAGAAGTGCTTCGAGTCTCGTGACTAAAGAATCTTTTTCCTATTACAAGATTACATTCAATCCTATGGAAAGTATAGTATCTACAAAGTGGATGCCTTTTAACCAGTTAAGGCCCATGAAGAAACTGATCATGAATAGTCCTCATGACTAGACAACATAATCGCATAGTGGAGCTTTCTGGATAAACCCACGTAAACCTTTTTATGAAGGAAAACTAGTAATATCAGATGATTTATTATATGATTTGAACAAAGTCGTATGACCAAGCAAAGTAAAAATAAAGTGACATTGTCCTTTTTAATCACATTTAGTTACTATTTTCATGTCATGTGTTAATTTATGACAGTATAAAAGTTGTCTTGATGTTTAGTTCAGTAATTTAATATGATATATGGTGAAGTAATATTAATATGATATATATGACATAAAATTATGAATCAAGCATAAAAATATTCCACACCATAAAGAAGAGACACTGCCACCCGACCCAAAACCGGATTGGATGACGGGGAAGGTTATTCCTCCCCAACACAAAATAATCATTTTATTAATTATATGGTTTGCCTGCAAGCGCACCCGCGAAGGCAACACCATTTCAAATCCCTTAAATTACAATACAATTGGGCATAAAATTACCTGCCTAAGATAGAAAATTGTAAACTTGTCGAGAAATCGGCCCATACTGATCAAGCTCATATTGTGATTTGTAACATTCCAACACCTGCAATCTTGCGATATACACTTATAAATTTACAGACAACTCCATTGTTAGGCTTGTTATATAGCTTCGTATATAGCTTTGCCACCCACAATGAAAATTTTCATTATTTGCAATGCTACAGTCATTCTCATATTCAACCATAGAATTAACAGACAATGAAATGAGTGTACCCCACTGATGTAAATGGATTATCAAACGCTGAGTGCAATAGCAGAATAAAATATAGATGTGGAGGTATAACTAACTGTAAAAAGATTCATCTATCTGTAGAAAGATTCACCCATTGATTAATTGAGTCCATGGAAAGCTACGCTCGATTCCTCATTCGAATTACGTGGGAATTGAATGGTTAAATTGTTTGCAGATAGATGTGTTATCAACAGGATTTGTTCAGAATTTTTTTCCTAGTTCTCAGTGCTCATTATTTCTGTAACGGAAATCAAGCTGTATCCTTCCACATAGAGTTTGAAAATTATGCATTCCCTTAGCACACCATCACCCTTACAATTAATAGCATTGTCTTCAGATTAGCCATCAAGCATTGTTGCATTTATGCACAGAATATATGATAACTCCAACCATGGCTGAGTTGGAAACTTGTTCGTGTTAGTTTAGCATTTCCTACCTCCACCATTGATAAATAAATCTACACACCATGAAAAACAATTTAACAATATTATATAGGAATCCATCCTAGAATAACAAGATAAGAATGCATATACTTGAGCATACTGAACCAATAGTGGTAGGTTTTGAAATAACCAGTAATTATAGTAATAACTAGGCTATTGTAGAGGTTTAAAATGCAGAACCATATTTATCATAACCTCTAGTTATCGATTGAAATACTGAACCATACTTGAATAACCTTTGTTGGTTGCTCCAATTAGTAATAACATTACAATAAAGCATAATAATAATAAGGCTACAGTAGAAAATAGAGTTGATATTTGTAGAAGTTGTTCAGCAATTTTCACCGAACCTCTTAATGTTTTGCATTATCTGGATGGACCATTCGACCACAGTCTTAACTTAATACAACGTATCTGTTTAAAATAAATAAAAAACTTCCAAAGACCCAATAAGCCAGCAATCTTTCAAATATAGGCATCACACTCAAAATGAAATATCAACTTAAATGCATGGCAAATACAACTATTAAGACTTGATAAACATGGCAGTATTACACAGGCTTAAAGCATATCCTATTCAACCTATATGCATGGCCAAGACATCGACTAAGGCTTGATAAACATGGCATTTTTAGTGGTGGTTTGAAGCAGATCTAACTTGTAACATCCTTCATTGATGATATCAAATAACATTTTTCTTCCCGTTTCTTTATCAGTCATTAAAAGAAATTTCCAATCTAAGTATCGAAGCATTCAGTGCCAAGTTCTTGCTACTAAGATGGCAGGAACAAAAAAAATAAAAATAGAAAGGAGAGAGTTTTAAAATACACATTTATTTCGATCGTGTAAATCTAAAGCTCAAATACATAGGAGGAAGAAAATAAGCAAACCTTCAAGCCATAAACATCCCCATAAAAATTTTCAATGGTAGACAAGGTTCGGACATGTCAGACTTTGTTTGTTATTTATCCACGGGTTTCAATGGACATAACACTTAAACAAAGCAAGAGAACCATGCCTCCTCTATCAGTTACTCTATTGCCAGACTTGTATCTAGGACTGGGCTTGGCTTGCCAAACACTAATATAATCCATTGTGATCCACATTGTATGTAAAAATGACAGACCCCAAAAGTCAGAATTTCGTGATCCACATTGTATGTAAAAATGAAAGACATCATGCTCTATGAAGTAGAGATAGGTGGCCCAAAGTATTTTTCCTTCAGGTTCTTTTTTTTTTTTTTTTTTAAGCCTGAGATCTTTAAATTCCCAGTAATTTGGATGTGTTTCCTTGAATCACTAGAGGATAATGTGTGGAATTAATGTTTTTCAACAAAATAAAACCAAATTGTTACCCTACTGAAACCTTAAGATAATAAATTCTGCTTCAAATGCACACATCAAAGCATCCCAAACAATTGAACTCTAAAGCATCCCGAACAATTGAACTCCAAAACTCCAAATTTTCTCTAGCTCGATGTCACAGGGAAAAAGAAAAGAAACAAAGTCAAAAATTGTTTAGCTAAAGTGTCATTCTTTTCTTCCTTGTCGTTCATGTCATATCTCTTCTCTAAAAATAACAAGGGAACGTATTATTTCATATTGTATTTCATTTGTAGACAAATGTTTAATCAAATAATATAATTAATTATTACAGAAAACTGTGAACACTCTAGGAAAGAAATATATCTTCTCTGGTTTACCTGTAAGGAAGATAGAGAGCATGTTGAATGCCAAGATTCTACCTCTGTTTATCTCGCGAAATGCCTCTTCCTCAGCTATCAGAGATAATGAACATTACAAAGAGAAACAAAGCACACAGATATATATAAATACTGAGCACACAAAGAGACAATAACATGTAATGTGTTGGAGTTGTCTTTTAGGTGATTTTTTGGACTTTCCGGTGCTGGAATATGGTAGAAAAAATTGAGGTGAAATCTTTATTTGTGTTATTTAAACTGGTTTTTTTTATTGTATGGATTCAACACCTTGAAAAACCACTAAAGCACTTGCATTGTGTAGGGATTACCCATCAAACTTGTGATTGCAATAAATTCCTTCCAGATTTTAGAAAAAATAGACCAAAAACACCCACATAAAAAATTAAATACTAAAAAAAACTCCCAAATTATTTAATCTCTCGTATCCAAAAATTAGAATCAAATTAAATGTGGAATTTTATTCCCACAAATTATGTGATATAATCTCAACCAATACAATATATACCTGAGAGCTCATCCTCCTCCAACACTATTTCTTCTGTTGTAGAATTTCATGAAACTATAAGCGCAATCAGCAGTGTAGAGTGCAAGAAAAGCAACCGAAATAGTCATGCTACAACCCATCACAAGCTAGTCCAGCATGGTGCTTCGGACGTAATATATAATTTCATGAAATTTGAATATGGTAATCAGCCAAAAGATGATATGCTTGGATAACACTGACAGAGAATCGAACCTTGGGGAAAAAATGGAACCTTTTACCTCCTTTCCAGATATCTTAATAAAATAAAATAAACAAAAATGGATTAATCTGATAACGATTGCCTAGATGAATGAAACATAAAATCAATCACACTTGAAAAGGAATAAAAAAAATCCTTTGTGAATAACTTAGGTGGTCATTTGATTTATGATCAATCAGATGCTAATTTTTTTATTTTTCTTATTCATAAATAAGTTAATATTTTCTTATTCATAAATAACTTATATTATTCATAACTAAGTTATATATATAAAAGCTTCATTTTCTGAACTTACTAGCTATTTTCTAAATTTAGAAGCTATTCAAATTTCATATGGTATAAAACCTTCCTTTTCTCTTGGGAGAATAGTACACCGCACTAGTATAATAATTCAAAAAATCTGTCAATTTGTTGTAGAGCAATAGTTAGATAGGTATGCTACAAACTAGCACACAATACGTCTTTCTTTTAACACATGACATGGAAAACAAAAAGAGATGCAAATACTTATTTTAAACGAAGTAGTGGGCTTTATTTCCAATTTTCTTTTGGTAATATTACGTTCATTTACATTTTTGGTAATATTACGTGCATTCACGTTTTAAAAATGCAATTTAAATAAAAGGAAGATTACAACAACGAAATTTCATTGAAAGAAAAAAAATACCAAAAGAGTTAGACTACAACAATGGAAAGTATGACTCATAAAAGTCTCCGGGATCATCGATGCGGATAATCATGAGTCCTTTCTGTAAATTCATGGATTGATAGTTCTGAGGAGCTCATCGATACTTTTCTAAAAGCTTTCAATTGTGATGCCAACTTCATACTTTAAAAGTTAATTTACCGCATGGGTCAAAACATTTTGTTTTTTTTATAAATACGTTGATTATAATTAATATAATCTAGTTCCCCAACCTTTTATTAACGTGGCAACTAGTCACATTATCCAACCCACCACCTATGGGTGGTGGCAAGCCATAATAGAATCAAAAGGCTGAGCATTTCAATTCATATCTTTTGATGTGCAAACACATTATAAAAATAAATAATTTTGTAACTATCATCTACAGTTTGATCAAGGCATGTTCTAAACGAAGAAAAGCACTACGAATGGCTAATACTGCAACCTTTATAAGTACATCGCTAAAGGCATATCAAAACGCACAGCATAACAAAACAACATCTGAAATTTGAGCCATTGTAAACTGAGTGGATAATGATCATATAAGATTTTATTGACCCACTACAGCATACTAGAATTCAGCCCTTGACTTACTCATTAGGAATAAAATGAATCTGTGCGATGAATGAAACAAGAATATAAAATTTCGAATGTTAATTACAGGAACATTCGGTTGCAGCCATGCGAGCAACCAAACCTACGATTTTTAGGTTGGAATTGATGACATGGCCCTCATGGATGGTTGAAATGGTGTCATAAATTTGATACACAATCATCATCTAAGGCAATGTACATTGAAATAAAAACGGGTCACGATACAGGTCAAGCGGAGCTCTCCGGGAGTGATCTCGTCCGAGAAATCTAATATGAAAGTAAAATTCAATCTAATATAGAATTGTTGGAATATTTCATGTTCAGAATGTTCCAAAACAGAGATCCATAAGATCCGATATGGCACCAATGCATGTCCTTTGTTTGAGATTGAGCTTGGTTTCAAAATATATCAAACCTTTCAAAACTACCCGAATGTGTATAACCTCGAAATGATTTTATTTGCAAAGATCTGTCTCAAAACATCATAAATAAATCAACTTATAAATTGATTTTTTTCACATTTCTTCAGTTCACAAGCATAAAGAAATTAGAGAGTGACACTGCAAAGTCTGCAACTTATATTTTTATCCAAATCACGTGACAAATCAGGTTACCATTCATCAACGATCTCTAGATTTGATGTGATTCGACAGAGAGACTTTAAAACACAATGGACCCCATGTTCTTAGCGTTAAAATCAATGAAATGTCACAAAATTGAAACTTGTGATGTAGAGTATTAATTATTTTCTCACCATAGTCTTTATGCAAAAGATTTTCTAAAAAGGATGTCATTCACAGCAAAACTCGATATGCAGTGTTCACAACAATAATTTAACTCTCTTCTTATATGACCAGATCCACGTACATAGATATAAAATTAAAGATTCGATTAATAAAAAAACAATGCCATGGGCTTTATAACTCAAAAATCACCATAATTCTGTAGTTCTGAATACTAAAGGTCCCCGGTTCAAGTCCGGGGGGCACCAATTCTTTCTTATTAATTTTAGAGTTATAAAGTATGATTTTTCCATATGATAGGCACAAAAGGATATTATCACAAGCCCTCTATGAGAATGAGCCCAAGATATCAAAAAATAACACTAAACTCAGAAATAATGTTTTCAGCACAAAAGCATAAACACAAGAAACTAGTACTCAGAGGCATTTGTAGAGCAGCTAATTAAGGAAACTATAAAATTCATAAAAAAAAAACATTAAGATTAGTTGCTTTCTTGTTAAATAAATGTCTATGTACAAAAAGAAAGAGAGGAAGATGTTTCCTAACAACACATGATATTCTAAAATGTTTTCAGAAAATTGTTAAAAAAATGCTTATTCCTCTGCCAAATGTATTGTTAAAAAAAAATGCTTATTGCGGAAGGCATTACTTTAAAAACCCCCTCCCTTTCCTAAACCCCAATGCTTACCAATAAACCATTGCATTACTTTAAAAACTGTTTCATGGAAGGAGGTAAACTAAAGCTAATCATGCTCAGTATTTAGATTACCCTTCACCTTCGGTTGAGATATCATAATATGAAATTAAATGGTACTTCATCCCAAAAACAAAAATCAGTCACGCATTATGGAGCATTCTAATGACAAATAATAATAGTAATAAAGAATTATTCCATAAAGAAAACAGAGAAATCTCAAAGCACAAAATTTCAGACTCAATGTAGCCATAGGATAGAAACCCCTAATCTACAAAGCGTAGAATCGGAGACACCAAAGATGTGATTTAATACAGAGACCAAGTAAACAATGAATCAATGAATACTCGTTAAAATCACTGCAAAATTCGAGGAATAAGATGTCGCCTCCTGGAAGTAATCAACCTGTAACTTTAAAACAAGTCAAGTTAAAAATTCCAACAAAGTAAATTTCCGGATGCCCATAGGCCCTAAGGGTTAAACCACTCTGATACCATATGTAACAGCCCAAAATATATATCTAATTAACTTATCAACATTAAATTTAAACTATGAAGAGTGCTTACCTGTGGTAGAAGTAGGCTTACCGCAACAGGGTTTTGGGGACGACTCTCCACCCAACCATGGGCTCAATTGTGCAGGATTCTGCTACAACTGGCCACCCCCGAGCCCTCAATCAACGTACTAATGCCAGTGCTCCTATGTCTTTGTATACCATTCTCCCAAGAGAATGAAAGATAGAAGCTCCGAAATGATGGAATGCCAGCATGCCTCTCATCTTCCTCACCATCTATTAAATAGAATAACATTGGATGGGGAACCACATGCACACACTCCATGTGTCTACATGCAACTTGATTTTTAGCCTTCTTGTTTTATTTCTTTACTTTTCTTTTGATTTTTAGCTTTATTGATTCTTTTTATTGTTTTTCTTGTTTATTACTATTTATTCTTATTTAAGCAGTTAGTATTTACTTATTTATATTTATTTTCTTGTATATTTTAAATATTATTTATGATTTATTATTTTTATTCTTTATTTATTAATGAATTTATATTATATTATTATTATTATTTATTTGTATTATTTATATATTATTATTATTATTATATTATTTTATTATTTATTATTTATTATTAAAGGGAGGGATATTACAGAACCCGCGTATACATTCTTAAATTTATTTACACCATCCTTTTCCTTCAACTTCTTAATTCTGATCAGTAGACGTTAATCCCATCTTCCTATTCTTCTATTACACTATTAGTTCTCTTTTACCAAAACTAAACTGACCTGTGAGTGAGTTTCCATCAAGGACAACATTTGTATCATAATTCCAACAATCTTCCCATTTGGAATTGATGGCAACCATTTTGGTGTTGATTACTGCAAGTTGTAGAAACTGTTGGAGATAATAAGCAACACCAAAATACTCTCCCCCTTTGACATCAAGGGCAATGGGCGGACCAAGATACTCTCCCCCTTTGATATACATTATGTTTTCCATGCTCCCCTGAGTACATGCAGAGTCTGCAGAGATATGTTTCAAAAGAATAACATGACTATAGAACTCAATTAAGTGAGTATGACCTCCCTAAGACCAATGACTCATATATCCATCAATCACCCAAACAAGTGGGGATACACCACATTTGACTCATCCACCTAACCAAGAGGGGATATACCAATTGCTTATATGTGACTGAAATACAACAAATATTACATCATCCATCCCATGCATAGTGGGGATACAAATTACGTCATATGTCCAATAAGAATTATTCAAACATAGACTATGAAATTCTCCAAATAGTAAGTTTCATGTGCCCACTTTCATTTATTTTCATTTATTTACTTTTGGTTTCAATGTTGTTTTTAGTTTTTTCTAACCTTGAACTCTATTTTTGCAGGTCTTCATTATCCTTTCACTCCTCTTCCAGATCAATTTGGAATTTCATTCTCTTTTATTCAGTTTTCTTTGAGATTCTTGAAAGAAGAAGAAATGAATCAAATCAGTTAAACTAAGGGGTTTCTAAACCTTTACTCTATTTATTTAGTGTTACTTTTGTCAAAAAATTGCTAAGATGTTTTTATCCATATTTTACTTTGAAACAAGAAAGTTTGCAGTAGATAGAGAATTATCATTCTATCTATCATCACTTATATTCACCCTCTACATATTGAGAGCCTCATTTCTTATAACTCTGCAAGATATAAAAATAAATTTAAAAAATATCAACATAGGAAGGAATGTACATATGCTTATTTTCTTTTATCTCCTTTGTTGATAAATTTGTATAAGTAGTTTTGCTAGAGTTTATCTTTTAAGTTTGGATTTTTCTTCACCTTTCACCCTCTTCATTCTTATTTTTTTATTGATTTATTTTCTTGCTTTAATTTAGGAATTTGTTTCCTTTTGCTTTCGGTTTTGTTTTGATTTTGGTAACTATGTCATGATTTATGTGAAAGGTCTTTTTCCTCACCCCAAAGTTATTAGCATACATGGGAAATCTATTAACTCTCTCTATTTGAGTGAATTTCATTTATCATTAAAGACATACCTTTATGGAACCATAAAACCATATTGCTTTAAATATTTTTCATGGAGGAACACACATCCTTTCTAAGTGATATTTTTTGCTTTTTCAAGGAAAGAACTGATTTGAACTTAACACAGTGAATCCTCCCCACCCCTCCACATAAAATCGTCTAATTGATAGTTGTAGGGAAAGAATTTGGAGTCAACATTATGAAATTTTATGTCCATTAAAAATAAATCTCTATTACCATCCCACCTCTTTCACTCAAATACATTATAAACTAAAAGCTTGAAAATGCGCTCGTCAAAAGTGTGATTAAAGAGGAAGCATTGGAGATACAAGTATACATGTCGAGGCTATGAATGCTTGCTCGTAGTGGGACTAGGCATGTATGGCATAAAAGACAACTTTTCCAGGGTATTGTTCAAGCTCACTGGAAACGAAGTGATTTCAGAGTCTAATCATAAAATGGATATACGCTTTATCAAAAACTCCTATCTATAGCTTCTTCTATTTTTCATATGAGGTAGTTTTAAAAATCATTTTTCCCAAATTTGGATTCATGACATTTACTTGAATATTCTTTGAGTACTTATATTTACAAACTCATATTGCTTAATCTATTTATGTGGAACCCATGGAAATGTTTTACTATTAGACGTTTCCTGATTTCCATTATTTTTAATCTTTGGGTAAATTAAAGTTCATTATATTTAACTATAGATAACTAGTTCTTCCCAGTGTGTCACCATTGTTGTAGGGAAAACCCAACACCCCCAATTTTTACTTATTTAATTCAAATAATAGGGACCCTTCCCACTAATTTTTGGCAACACCCGTTTATGTTTTTCATTTTATTTAATTGTCTTACAATTTTGCCATTTTTTTTATTTTCGTTGAATTTATATTTTGACTATTTCATTGAATTTGACTCTTCACTAGCTTTCTATTGATACTTGTTTCGACTCATTTGGTCAATCAGTTTGTAAATGACACCCTTTTGAGCTTTGATTGTTTTTTCTCGCTAGGATTAAAAAAATGTATAAAATGTATATTATTTCAATTTTTTGCAATTAAAATAGTCATTTGTTGTAAATATTAAATCTAGTTAATTTTTAGTCATTTTTTCATTTTTTCATTTTTCACTAATGGTCTTACCAAATGACCCATCCAAATTACAGAACAATGGAAAACACGTTTTGGGATCTCAATGATTTACTCCAATTTATTATTTTAAAACAAATTGTCAAACCCAAAATCTCAAAATTGCAAAATGGTTGTAATTCAATTTTTATAATTTTGAATTCCACGTGCTCCCCACTCCACATCATCTCCTTCCTTCAAAAAACCCAATTTAAAAAGGCTGAAATAAAAAATGTGATGAGATATTGTGATACCACATATCTCAAAAAGCTTAAGGACCTCAAATTAAAATTTGCGATCATCAATTCAAAATTATGTGATGGGCTATTTTTCATTTAATATATAGTTTTGGTTTCACTCCTTATAACTCATGTCACGTTCACCTCACTCACCCTCCACCTCACCTCCTTATCCCTCTGTGACCTCACCCTCCACTCACCTCACCATGCTCTCACCTCTCCTCACCTCCATTACCACTTGTACATTTAACTTATATCTTTGATTTTATAGTTAATTTTATTGATTTGCTTTCAAAATTATTTATAGTTTGTTTTCTAATATATAAAATCATATAGATTATATTAATTTATATACTTATAATTTAATCATTAATATTTTACTATAATATTAATTATAATATAATCTATATGTTAATTAATTATTAAATCATGTTTTTTTATCAATTATATTTGTTTTTCAAATAATTTCTTATTAAAGAATTAAATTTTATAATTATGGTTGATTAACACTAATTAAAAGATAATTGTAATCTAATTTAGGATTATAATTTAACTTAAAAATTACATTTTTTAGCCCAGGCAACAGAATTTCTACAAATTTGACAGTTTTGACTCATAAAATCTGCAGGCTCATAAATTGAGTTTTACTTGGCCAAATGAGGCCCACGAAAGCTCATTAGATAGATAAAATCATGAAGATTATTTATAAAGTAGTTTCAAAACCATATTTGATCATTTAATGGGTTTAAACTTAGTCAAAATATCAAGCTCCAAATTTTTAAACAAAATCAAATTTTTGAATTTTATTTTCTACATTCTCATTTGTTCACAAATTCTTCTGAATGTAGATCCATTGGTCTATGTTCTCTTTGACAAATTAAATCCTCATAGGCATAAAAAAATAAAAAAAAAATTAAAAAATAAAATTAAATAAACTTTTATTTCATTTTAAATTATTTATTTAATTAAATTTGATTAGATATGTTTTAATTCAAGATTTGGTATTTTGGTTTTATGTTTGCATTTTAATTTAATTTTGACTGGTTTTTGCAGGGAAAAAATTGAAGAGATTAAGGGAAGAAGATCTCAATCAATAAGAATGCTCCAGCAAGAGAAGAATGGGATTTTGGCCCAATGAAAATTGATGAATCAGATTTATTCTTCAACAAACTTTTTTATTGAGAATTATTTTTTAAATATTATAAATAGTAGATTGTATAATGTATTAAGGACTTCTCTTCTATGAAATTTTGGAATTTCCAAAACCACTATTGTAATGAGGATTTAGATTTCTAGGTTATAGGAGAGAAAATCTCAGAGATGGGTATTATTGAGGATATTTCTTTTGCATTCTGCATTATGTATGATGGGTAGAGCTTGCACTACTGTAGTTATTGTTTTAAAAAGCAGAAGTTCAAATCATTGTAAAACATTGTTGGAGATGAGAGCCAAAGAAACAGATTCAATAAATTTCTATGTTTAATACCATTTTTTTAAATATTGATTTCATTTTATGATGGCAAAAATGTGTCATTTTATTCATATTTGTGAACCATTATTAGTATGAATAATTTTCCTCAATTATATGTTATTATTTATCTCTGCTCTTGTGGGTTGAATTATATTTTTTGAGTAACTATTTACTCAAAAATATGTCTTTTAATACTGATTTAACTAACCGTAATATTCTGTGAACTATTTTATTATATTATTGTTTAATTATTCGAATTATTAATTTAACAATCAATATCATTTTGTGAACTACTTCCTAAATATTGTTAGTTAGTTATCTAAGTTAAGAGGTCTCTTAATATAATGTTTTTTGGTATTCATAATGTTAGTTTATTAAACTACTTCTTTAGCTTGATGTTCATTATAAGCCAGACATATTTCAATCCCAGTCATTTAAATATCGTTTTCTCGGTTGGGTTAGATCTACATATTCCTAACCGAGATAGGATTAGAATTTACTTCCTTTTGCTTATATTTTAAGATAATTTGTATTTAAATTTAATTCTATATTTCTAGAAGTCCTCTTCCCAAAAAGGAAAACTTTAGTTATGGCTTGGTTGAGCCCCAAATAATATTAAGGATCACTTTCTTGCCTGATTAGAAAGAGAGTTGATCTGATGTCTCTTCTCTATTGGTAGATGAAAGTCATATTTTAAGCCATTAGAGATAGAGAGAAGGCAACTATGCCTATTTTAAATAGTTGGACCCACCATTTCAATGGAAAAGGGGTTTCTTTAAGGTCAAGCCTTCAACAAGCTAAAAGACCAATAATTTCCTTAACAACAATTCATGTAATCATAAATACATGAAGAATATATGCACCATATAAATATTTCAATGTTTTCCTCAATTTATTTTACAAAGGAAAACCTCAAATTTCTTTTACAATGTTCTCTATCACCCATGAGAAGGAAGCTACTACTCCCTAATTTATCAGCACCTACTGAATGTAGCTACTATCCCGATTTATCAACTACCGCTTGAGGAACTACTACCCCTAATTATTTACTAGCCACTACTGGAAGGAGATACAACCCATGAAATGCAAGTTGCAATGTTCTAGCCATGTTGATACATATTTCATACAATTTTCAAACTCAAATCAGCATAAATTTTATATACAATAATATTGCTTCATCTCTTTCACAACTTAATTCCTTCCTTGCATAGATAAACTATTTTCTTGGTCTCTTCAATGCCTTGATTATTACATGCCTCAACCACCTAAAATCAACAATATCACCATTAAAACACCTTTAACACTTGCTCTAATATTTGATCAATTCACCACCACCAACACCAAAAATATTCTTGCTAATTCAATTTCTGCTTATAAAAAAATAAGAGTTGATATTTCTACTTTTAGAACTTTAGTTAAGTTAAGCTCTTAATTATGCATGAATTATTAATTTCTATTTCTATTTCACTTCTATAAAGTATTCTTGATGTGTTAATGTAGTCTTCAATAATCACTATTCATTACAAGAAAAGTTTAGTTAAACTACTATTTTCATCAATTTTAGTACATTATAAGATTTACCAGATTTTCTATTTGTAGTTCCAAATCTAACAAACTATCAAATTTGGAAAAAACTACTAAATATGTCACACTGTGCCAAAAGTGTTTCCAAATTGTTCATGTTATGTTTCAACTTTGATGTATTGTTTCAAAAAGAGGTATTTAAGCCCCAACCTTTTACAATGGAGCACATGCGCAAAATCCCATGATGTAACCACCCGGTTCATGTGTCAAGTTGTTCAGCCTTTTGATTGGTGCACTGCTCCACTTCTATAATAGCTTGTATGCCACCTCATCCCGACACCTTGTCACACCAAAAATAAAACTTGCACCACCTTCTTAAACTTTTAAGGTTAAATCGCCAGGGTGATGTGTCCCTATGGGACCAGCTGCTACACCCATGGACCAACTAGAAAACTTCCAATATTACATGTCTACAACATGATGCTGCATCATCTCTACTTAGTCTAAATCCGTCTAGGTGACATCGACACCTCCATTTCTAGAACCTATAGTTCTCTACCATGTTTCATGCTCCAAGTGGTGCTATGTGCCACTTGTTTCTAGCCAATTTCGCCACCCAAAAATTCCAAATAATTATGCCACATGTCATTGCCCTATTAGTGCAATGTTTCCTAGGATTTTTAGATGCTTACATCATGTTGACATCATCATAGAGCCTTGAGTTTCATACGTCATGTTGCCGCCATGGCTCCTGATCACCTTTATCATCCAACCATTTCATTCGAGGTGTCCTCCTATGATTTTTCCATTCTATCAAGGCTACACATCATTGTACAAAGGTTAGGGGTCTCAGTCCTATGTTTTTCACTAATTTTACGTTATAAGAATTTAAGTTGGGACAGGAAGTTTGGATGCAAACGATACAAACTTTCCCATTTTCCCATAAATAAACTTTAATATGCAAATGAAACCACCAAAGCTACATTTCCATGGGGTCCACACTTCAATGAATTGTTCCAATCACCTCTTCCTCTGACCATGTCCTTTTGTTGTTTTGTCACCCCAAAATTTTGGACTTGGGCCTCCTTGGGTAACTTTCAGGGAGAAAATCATTGGGGTTATGTGTCTAATGTGGGACCACATACTTTTCCTCCTAATATTATGATTCCTCCACCTTCATGTTCTAGTGCCTAATATTGCAACCTAAATGTTGACTATGTTGAAAGGCTCATCACCAAAACACCAAATTTAGGTATGCACCCTTTGACCTTTCAAGCTTTGAACTTTTACAAACCATATCTTTTGATCGAGGTAGCGTTTTTCATCCTTCAACATGTCATTGTAAATATATTTTTGAGAACTATCCAATTGCCCATTTCTAAGAGATTTTGATCTAATCTCCTAAGGAAAATCTTATCTGAATATGCTATGCAAAAAAATATTATTTCACATATCATTCTGTATACAAATAATATTAACAAATCCATGACTTTGACATCCTTTGACACCACTGAGAACACATGTCTAACACCAATTAACCAACATGTCACCTAAATTCTTTGGGATAATGACTTGATGAGAGATCATTTCTGTAGAAGAAGGCCCAAATAGCCTTTTACAAATTATAATCAAGGAGAATTTGTTTTCATGTTTATGAGTATTGTTTAAATAGGAAAAATCTTCAAGGATTTTTAATTCCTTACTTTAAAAGGTTTCTAGATGTAAGAATTTTCTCATGGGCCAAATTCCAAAATAATAAATTGATTTTGGTAGATGCATTATAGAGCTAGACATTCTTCCGAAGAATATCAAATGGGGGAGGCCCATTTGGGATAGTCTCTAAGAATAACCCAAAATAAGAAGAGGATCCCTAGCAGAAACATCAGATGATTGAATGGGTTTAGGATCATGACTAGACAAGGAGATTTTCATGGAAGCAACAACTAATGAAATATTTTTAATAGTATTTCCAAGGGTCCATTCTTTCTAGAGTCCTTGATAGTCCCAAGTGGATATGTTCATGAGTGATTTATCGTCGAATGAATCAAGGATATTTTTAGGGTTTGAAGGGATTGGTTTGTTTATAGGGATGAATTTGAAAATATTGTTTCTATCCATATTTGTATTTTCTTTCCATTCCCTGTAATATATGCAAGAAGGGATTGAATGATGGGAAAGGCTTCTATGATAATCTTCCAAATTAGGGACACCTGAAGACAGGAAGGTGGTATATAAACATATTTTTCAAAGACATGGGAAATATTTTATAGCCAAAATTTGTTTCCACCATATGGTCTCTTCTATAATCATTTTCAAAAGGATTTTTTCTCCCAAAGCCAGTTTTTCCAAGTGAAGTTTTTTTGTACCCAACCCTTCAGAAGAGAAAGAAGCTCAAAATATATTCCAATTCAAAAAATAAAATTTAACTTTTATTCATGTTCCCCTCTTCCCATAGGAAGTTCCTAAGATACTTAGAGTTTTGGAAAATAATTCAAAATGGAGATATTAACGAAAAGCACTGATAACGGAGATGATTTATAGAACAACTTTCAGAACAATAAGCCTACTACCTAGAGAAATCCATTGTGAACCCCACATTTTAATTCTTTTTTTTATTTGGAGTTGAGCTTTTTGCAATGAGAGGAGGGAAGAGATCATAGGATAATTCAAACTCCCAAGTAGGAGATAGAGTATCATTGTTCTTTGTATCAAAAAAGGAAAAAAATATTACAATGGTGCCTAGGGCTTACTTACATTCCGATCATATATTAAGAAACTATGGCTATTTATTTTCCCTCCAGAGGCTTGTAGAAAGGAGACTAGTTTTGTTTTTTAATTTGGAAGCCATGATGATGGAAAATGCTCCCAAAATAATTATACCATCTACAAATTGAGAGTGATTATTTTTTTTTACTCTTTGAACACTTTTATACCTAGGATCAAACTTGTGATTTTTTATTTTTCTCCACATAGGGATTCTATCATGAGGATGAAGTGCAAGAATTAAATGGGAACTCCTTGTCTCATGCCTCACTTTTCAAGAAAAAGGAGGTGGATCTAACAAAGGGTAAAATCCAATGAGATGGGATAGAAGTGTTTGAAATTCTAAGAGGGCGGTGAATTAATATTTCGTGCTAGAATAAATTTTTACTCAATGTATACCTTTATTTGCAATTTTATTTTAACAATAATTTAATTTACAACATTAAGCATAAGTAGTAAACCATGATAAAAATTTAATCATAAAGGCATGTGAACCATAAGATAGAAACACATCAACACATAGGGACACTAGATATTGGGTGGAAAACCCAACTGTGAGAATTCACCACTATTGATGTTTTTGTATTATTCTTATTATTATAAAGAAAATATTTTATTAGATATTGCACTGGCACTGACTCTTACCAGTGCATAGACTCCTAACTTCTGGAGGCTATCACATCCTCTTACTTCTCCAACTACCACTAGAAGTTAGTCACCACTCCCTAATCAAATTTACCGACCACCACTAGAAGGAGGATACCACTCCATCACTGAAGGCTCCAACCCTCAGACTCTCTCTAGATCAAATTTCATAATCTTTCAGACTTGATCCACCTAACTCAAATCAAAATATTTAATTCCATGTTTCATCTAATTTTCAAACTGGGCCCACATATGACACTTTACTTAATATGAATAACTAGATACTAGAACCTCTCCACAACATTTCCACAATAAATATTTGATCCATAAACAAATATTCTCAATAGACAATCAAACCCAAGCTCATAAATATTTTCAAATGAAAATCCATACTTTCTTCTCAAAAACCAATCTCTTCTATCATCAACATGCTCATCAAGGCATCCCTTGAAAATAAGCAACAAAACAACTCTAAACAATACAAAATATTTTATATAGTAATACAATATCTTTATGCAAAACAAAATTGTTATGTAGATACATTAGAATATCCTATATCTCTCATAAATACGTCATTAGCGCAACACATTAATCTCAGTCTTAATGATGGTATCTCAATACATTTCAACAAGGTATGTAACCATATAGAATTTCTTGTTCAATAAGCGCCTTAGTCTTCAATAACTAAAACAATATCTATATATGTAAAATGCTTTAATGATAAACAACAAATAATCATGGATTTCGAGATCAAGAAATCAAAAAACCTGAACTTTGTTACTTTTCTTATATAACCTCTATCTTTTGCATTGTGTATTCAATTCACCAACATCTATAAGTGACAATCTCTATAAAACACAACTCTCCCTTTGCAGTCACATTAGATAATCAAAAGTGTTCAACAACAATTGTCATATAGTGCACATACACAAAGGGAAGCTTCCAATAATTAACAAACCTCAACAAACACAATAATATGTGTATATAAAATAGTCTAATAAAGAGTTAATTGTCAAATCAATCTAGAGATACAACATGACTAAGACTGTGTCAGAAACAAAAAACTATTGATTAATACCCTTTAGATCACTCTATTCATAGCTAGCTCTATTGGTGCACTTTATCTTGCATTTATTAGATAAAGTATTTAGCTAATTAGCACATAACTAGTAGTTCTAATCACCTTTTATTATACCTGCAATAAACAAATCAGAATGCAAGAAAATCCACTATTGTACTCTCAAATCAATCTCATAAATTCAATATTTGACACTATTAAATCCATCAAATCTATACTTTAATATCTCTTAGTGCTTGACTAGATATGACCCTTTCTCCTTGTTTCAGTCACCTATTTAGAAAATAACTCATGAAATATGCACACATAGTTAATCGAACTCATTGAATATTGATATCTTTTCTTCCTCAATATTACCATGGGAAACTCCATGGATTTCATTGATGGATTTTTTGACTACATCAAATGAATTTTAGACATCTTCACACACATGATTTCCTTTGGTAATTCATGTTGGCATTATGGATAATGTGTTTTCCTTGATGGAAACCTACTTGATAAATATATCAACATGATTTTTATGCAGATGCTACAAATGTGATGAACAAAGAAATGTAAGTTCAGAGATAGATGAATGTTAGATATCAAGGTTGGGAAAGTATAGGTGGATCCTATGCAAAAGGGTCATGTACATACGTAGGTATTGTGAAGAAAAGTTTCATATAGAATCCAGACCATGGTATTTCAATACCATGGGGATTTACCATCCTATGGGACCATAGTGATGGGTGTGTCAATGGTTATTTGATCCCGTCAAAGAATATTGTTAGATGTGGAGCCTGATTATCTTCTTTATTTAGAGGTATCACCGCATTGGACACTAGTTCATAATGTGGCACCAACACCACCTGTAATATTTACGCTGCAAGGGGGGTCCAAGAGGGCATGGCTAGGACCTTTGGGAGTGCCCCCCCAGCGGGGAATAAAGGGTAGTTCCCCAGAAGCTAAAAATAGATGTAAAATTGTCTTATAAAATGTTGTAATTTCGTAGTCAATCTAGGTCTTTCATTAGGTGGAGATATGATGGTAGAAGTTATGTTTAATTTAGGGTATTTTGCCATAGAATGAAACCCCTCTCTATATATGAGGGAATTGTATTGTGTCTATGTAGATCTGTACTATGAGTGAGAAGGAGAGAGGATATTGAGTGAGAGAGAAGATGGAATTACAACTGATCTATTGTAGGTTGTATCTCTTCAGTTTGCTAGATAATATAAAAGGAAGGACTGGTTGTTTCCTATGGATGTAGCCCAAATTAGGTGAACCATGTATATCTCTGTCTCTCTTGTTTTATGTGTTTTCTATTCTTATATTTATGCAATATATTTTATGTGTTCCATTGCTCTGTAATATATAATTTTCTAACTACTTGTATTAGAGGCGAAGGTCTATTTGGCTGATAAACTTGCAGGAGAGAATAGTTCCTGGTTCGAGTGGGAGCAATGGTGGAAGATGGTAGGTTTAAGGTCAAAAAATTTAACGGCCAAAACTTCCAGCTGTGGAAGATGCAGATGGAAGATTATTTGTAATAGAAAAATCTATACCAACCATTGAGTGGAAAGACAAAGAAGCTTATGAGTATGACTGACCAAGAATGGTGTATTCTCGATAGGAAGGCAGTTCGAACAATACGGTTGTGCCTAGTGGCATCGGTAGCATTTAATATTTCAAAGGAAACGACAACAAAGGGTTTAATGTCGGTATTGTCCAAAATATATGAAAAACCCTCGGCCTCAAATAAGGTATTTCTTATGAAGCATTTATTTAATATAAAAATGTCAGAAGGTGGATCTGTTTTTTATCATTTAAATGAATTTAATATAGTTACCAGTCAGTTAAGTTCTATAGGGTAAATTTTGATGATGAAGTTAGGGCTCTGTTATTTCTGTGCTCATTGTGAGAAAGTTGGAATCATTTAGTTATGGCCACTAGTAACTCTGTCTCTGGATCTAGTACATTAAAGTTTTATGATGTTGTTGGTGCAATCCTTAGCGAGGAAATGCAACAGAAAAGCTTTGGTAATACATCAAGTAATTCTTTGACTGCAAAGACTAGGGGAAGAAAAATGGAAAGAGCAAAGAGCCCAGGATATCGCAGTAAGTCAAGAAAAGTCTGATCCAAGTCCAGATCAGGGATAGTGTGTTGGAGATGCAGGAATAAAGAACACCTGAAGAAACACTGCAAGTATCAAAAGGGAAAAGAAGGATACTCATAACAAGAAAACAATCATGAAGCGAATGTTGCAGGTGACGTGTTGCAAGATGCTTTAATTCTTTCCTTAAAAAATATTATTGATGCCTGGGTGGTAGACTCAAGAGCCTCATTCCATGCCACACCTGATAGGAAACAATTTCATGATTATGTTCAAAGAGATTTTGGAAAGGTTCATTTGGGTGATGATAAACCCTGTAAAATCATTGGAATGGGTATAGTTTTCATAAAACAACAAAATGTAAATCAATGGCTATTGAAGGAGGTAAGGCATGTTCCATATCTGAAAAAAAATTATGATTTCAATAGGGCAATTGGGAGGTGAAGGTTATGTAACTACTTTCACAGATAAAACGTGGAAGGTCACTAAAGGAGACTTGGTAATAGCAAAAGGAGAAAAGGTTCGTTCATTATATTTATGCAATGGTATTTCTAATTTTGTTAATTCTTTAACCTCCATAGGAGCAGATACAACAATGTGGCATCATAGGCTTGAGCACATGAGTGAGAAGGGGATGCAGATTCTTCACTCAAGAAATTTGTTTCTAGGTTTGAAGCATGTTGATTTAAAATTCTATGAGAATTGTGTTTATGGAAAACATAAGAGAGTCAGATTTGTTAGAGTTGGGAAAGAAAAGAAGAGCGAAAAATTAGAGCTTGTGCATGCAGATGTGTGGGGACCTGCTCAAGTATCATCTCTAAAAAACTCTCGTTATTAGGTTACTTTTATTGATGATGCAACCAGAAATACTTGGATTTATTGTATTCGAAATAAATATGATGTATTTGATATTTTCAAGAAATGGAAATCTTTGGTTGAAAATGAGACAGGAAAAAGGTTGAAGCATCTCAGATCAGACAATGGAGGCGAATATTGGAGAAAAGTGTTTGATAGGTATTGTTCAAAGAATGGAATTCACAGGGAGAAGACATTTCCAGAAACACCACAAGAAAATGGTGTGTCAGAAAGGATGAATAGGACAATCGTGCAGCGTGCAAGGTGCATGAGATTGCATGCAGGATTGCCTTTACAATTTTGGGTACATGTTGTAGATACTTTTTCTTATATTATAAACAGAGGGCCTTCAAGTTCCTTGGATGGTGGTATTCTAGAGGCATCGACAAGTGAAAAGGTAAACTAGTCATTTTTAAACACTTTTGGCTATGAAGCCTTTGTCCACATTAATAAAGAAAATAGAACAAAGCTTGAAGCAAAATCAAAGAAATGTACCTTTATTAAATATGGTGTTAATGATTTTTGTTATCGCTTTTATGATTACGAAAAACACAAAATCATTAGGAGCATAAATGTCATATTCACTGAAAAGGTTTTGTATAAGGATCAGCTGCACGAAAATAAATAGGAAAAAGAAAACAGTGAATACACAGTGTTTGATGAGATCACAAAAAGTGAAGTTGCTTCGAAATCATAATGATCAATAGCCAGAACAATGGCAACAACCACAACAACAACAAGCACCTCAAACGCCTGAAAGTGGTGTTAGAAGATATACCAGCATAAGTAGACCCCTTAAATGATACCCTCCTTCATTATATTATGTTTTTTTCACTGATTCTAGTAAACCAGAATGTCATGAAGAAGTAGTGCAAGTAGAAACTAGGAAGAAGTGGGATCAAGACATGAAAGAAGAGATGGACTCCTTAGCACATCATCAAAGTTGGGACTTAGTCAGGTTTCCCGTAGGTAAAACAACATTCCAGAATAAATTGGTTTACAGATTGAAGGAAGAAGATGGAGGTAGAAAATGGTATAAAGTTATACTTGTGGTGAAGGGGTTTGCACAGAAAAGGGTATAGACATTAATGAGATATTTTATCCTATTGTTAAAATGACTTCAATCAGAACTATTTTAAGTCTAGTAGTAGCTGAAGATTTTCATCTTGAGCAGTTAGATGTAAAGAGATCCTTTCTCCATGGGGATTTGGAGGAAGAGATATATATGCAACAGCCACAAGGATATGAGGTAAAAGAGAAGGAGAAACTAGTGTGCATGTTGACGAAGAGCTTGTATGGTTAACAACAGGTTCCAAGGAAATAGTATCTAAAATTTGATAGGTTTATGTCTGAACAAGGTTATACTAGATGTCACTCTGAGCATTGTGTTTATCTCAAAAGGAAAAATGATTGCAGCTATATTATATCGTTATTTTATGTAGATGGCATGCTTGTTGCAGGTTCTAACATGCAGGAAATAAATGTGCTCAAAAGAAAATTGGCAAACTCATTTTCAATGAAATATTTGGTGCTACAAAACAAATTCTTGGTATGAGAATAACTAGAGATAATAATAATTGGAAATTAACATTGTCTAAGAGTGAGTACATAGAAAAGGTGCTGAAAATATTTAATAAGCATAATACAAAACCGGTTAGTATACCTTTGGCTATCCATTTCTCCCAAGACTTAGGAAGAAATGGCTAATATGTCTAAAGTTTCATATGCATCAGCAGTTGGAAGCTTAATGTATGCAATGGTCTGCACAAGGCCTGATATTGCACATGCAGTGGGAGTTGTAAGCAGGTACATGAACAATCCAGTAAAATAACATTAAATGGAGGTGAAGTGGATTCTCAGGTATTTGAGAGGTACCACAAATCAAGCATTATGCTTTGGTGGTTCGCACATTTCTCTACATGGATATGTTGATGTAGATATGGCAAGTGATAGAAATAACAGGAGAAGCACCACAGGGTATGTGTTTACTCTAGGTGGAACAATTTCCAATTGGGTTTCAAAACTGTAAAGTGTTGTTGCACTCTCAACAACAGAAGTAGAGTATGTTGCTTCTATAGAGGCTAGTAAAGAAATGATTTGGTTACAAAGATTTTTGGATGAATTGGGTAAGAAGCAGAAGTTAGGCAGGTTACACAGTGACAACAAGAGTGACATACATCTTGCAAATAACTCTACATTTCATTCCAAGACAAAACATATATAGCTCAAGTATCATTTCATATGGTTAGTGTTGGAAGATGGACAATTGAAGCTGGAAAAGGTACACACTAGCCAGAATCCTACAGATATGGTAACAAAAGTTGTAACTAGGGATAAATTGAGATATTTCTTAGTTTTAATTGGTTTTCAAGTATTGATAAACTCACAAAAGAGAAGGGTTCCTTGTTTGAGTGGGAGTAATGGCGGAAGATGTTAGGTTTAGGGTCCAAAAATTTAACGGCCAAAACTACCAGTTGTGGAAGATGTAGATGGAAGATTATTTGTACCAGAAAGATATGTACAAACCATTGAGCGGAGAGGTAGAGAAGTTGACGAGTATGACAAACACAGAATGCGATATTCTCAACAGAAGGGCAATTGGAACAATATGGTTGTGCCTAGCGGTGTCGGTAGCATTTAATATTTCAAAGGAAATGACAACATAGGGTTTAATGTCAGCATTGGCCAAACGATATGAAAATCCCTCGACCTCAAATAAGGTATTTCTTATTAAGCGTTTATTTAATAAGAAAATGTCAGAACGTGGATCTATTGCTTATCATTTAAATGAATTTAATACAGTCACCAGTCAGTTAAGTTCTGTAGGGGTAACTTTTGATGATGAAGTTAGGGCTCTGTTATTTCTGTGCTCATTGTGAGAAAGTTGGAATGGTTTAGTTATGGCCATTATTAACTTTGTCTCTAGATCTAGTACTTTAAAGTTTGATGTCATTTTCGATGCAATCCTTAGCAAGGAAATGCGACAGAAAAGCTTCGATGAGACATCAGGTAATGCTTTGACTGGAGAGACTAGGGGAAGAAAAATGGAAAGATGAAAGAGCCTAGGATATCGCAGTAAGTCAAGGAAAGGCAGATCCAAGTCCATATCAGGGATAGTGTGTTGGAAATGCGGGAAGAAAGGACACCTGAAGAAACACTGCAAGTCTTAGAAGGGAAAAGAAGGATATGTACAGTAATAACACAATCATGAAGAGAATGTGACAGGTGATGTGTTGTAAGATGATTTGATTCTTTCATTAGAAAATATTATTGATGCCTGGATGGTAGATTCAGGGGCCTTATTCCATGCCACACCTAATAGGAAACATTTTCATGATTATATTCAAGGAGATTTTGGACAGGTTCGATTGGGTGATGATAAACCCTGTAAAATCATTGGAACGGGTATAGTTTTCATAAAACGGTAGAGTGTAAATCAATGGCTATTGAAGGAGGTATGGCTTGTTCTAGATCTGAAGAAAAATATGATTTCAATAGGGCAGTAGGGAGGTAAAGGTTGTGTAACTACTTTCACAGATAAAACCTGGAAGATCACTCAAGGAGCCCTGGTAATAGCAAAAGGAGAAAAGGTTGGTACATTGTATGTATGCAATGGTATTTCTAATTTTGTTAATGCTTTAATCTCCACAGGAGCAGATATGACATTATGGCATCATAGGCTTGGGCACATGAGTGAGAAGTGGATCAAGATTCTTCACTCAAGAAATTTGTTTCCATGTTTGAAGCATGTTGATTTAAAATTCTATGAGAATTGTGTTTATGGAAAATAGAAGAGAGTCAAATTCCTCAGTGTTGGTAAAGAAAAGAAGCGAAAAAAATTAGAGCTTATGCATACAGATGTATGGTGACCTGCTCAATTATCATCTCTCAGTGACTCTCATTATTATGTTACTTTTATTGATGATGCAACCAAAAGGACTTGGATTTATTGTATTCGAAAAAAATCTGATGTATTTGATACTTTCATGAAATGGAAACCTTTGGTTGAAAATGACACGGGAAAAATGTTGAAGTGTCTCAGATCAGAAAATAGAGGTGAATATTACATAAAAGAGTTTGATAGCTACTATTTAGAGAATGGAATTCGCATAGAGAAGACATTTCCAAGAACACCACAAGAAGATGGTGTGTCATAAAGGATGAATAGGATAATCATGGAGCGTGAAAGGTGCATGAGATTGCATGCATGATTGCCTTTATAATTTTGGGCAGATATTGTAGATAATGTTGCTTATCTAATAAATAGAGGGCCTTCAAGTTCCTTGGATGGTGGTATTGCAGAGGAGGCATGGACAAGTAAAAAGGTAAACTATTCATTTTTAAAGACTTTTGGTTGTGAAGCCTTTCTCCACATTAATAAAGAAAATAGAACAAAGCCTTAGGCAAAATCAAAGAAATGTATCTTTATTGGATATGGTGTTAATGATTTTAGTTATCGCTTTTATGATTATGAAAAACACAAAATCATTAGAAGCGGAGATGTCATATTCAATGAAAATGGTTTTTATAAGGATCAGCTGCAGGAAAAGAAACAGGAAAACGAAAATAAAGAATACACAGTGCCTGATGAGATCACAGAAAAAAGTGAAGGTGCCTGAAAATCATAATGATCAACAGCTAGAACAACAACAACAAACACAATAGAAACAAGCACCTCAAACACCTGAAAGTGGTGTTAGAAGATCTACTAGGATAGTTAGACCCCCTGAACGATACTCTCCTTCATTATATTATGTATTTTTGACTTATTCTGGTGAACCAAAATGTTATGAAGAAGTATTGCAGGTAGAAACCACGAAGAAGTGGGAGAAATCCATGAAAGAAGAGATGGATTCCTTAGCACAAAACCAGACTTGGGACTTAGTCAGCTTGCTCGGAGATAAAATAGAATTGCAGAATAAATGGGTTTATAGATTGAAGGAAGAAGTTGGAGATAGAAGAAGATATAAAGCTAGACTTGTGGTGAAGGGGTTTGCATAGAAAAAGGGTATAGAGTTTGATGAGATATTTTCTCCTGTTGTAAAAATGACTTCAATCAGAACTATGTAAAGTCTAGTAGCAGCTGAAAATTTGCATCTTGAGAAGTTAGATGTAAAGACAACCTTTCCCAATGGGGATTTAGAGGAAGAGATATATATGCAACAACCACAAGGACATGAGGTAAAATGGAAGGAGAAACTAGTGTGCAGGTTGAAGAAGAGATTTTATGGCTTAAAACAGGATCTAAGGTAGTGGTATCTAAAATTTGACGGCTTTATGTCTGAACAAGGTTATAATAGATGTTACTCTAATCATTATGTTTATCTCAAAAGGAAAAATGATGGCAGCTATATTATATTGTTATTGTATGTAGATGACATGCTTGTTGTAGGCTCTAACATGCAGGAAATAAATGTGCTCAAAATAAAATTGGCAAACTCATTTGCAATGAAGGATTTGGGTGTTGCAAAACAAATCCTTGGTATGAGAATAACTAGAGACAGGAAGAATCAAAAATTAACATTTTCCTAGAGTGAGTACATAGAAAAGTTGTTGAAAATATTTAATATGTAGAATGTAAAACCAGTTAGTATACCTTTGGGTAGCCATTTCAAACTAGGGAGGTGTGTCCCAAGACTTAGGAAGAAATGGTTGATATTTCTAAAGTTCCATATGCATCAACAGTTGGAAGCTTATTGTATGCAATGGTCTGCACAAGGCCTGATATTGCACATGCAGTGGGATCTGTAAGCAAGTACATGAACAATCCAGGGAAAGAACATTGGATGGTGGTGAAGTGGATTCTCAGGTATTTGAGAGGTACCACAAATCAAGCATCATGGTTTGGTGGTTTAAACATTTCTCTATAGGGATATGTTCATGCAGATATGACGGGTTATAGAGATAACATGGGGAGCACCACAGCGTATGTGTTTACTGTAGGAGGAACAACTGTCATTTGGGTTTCAAAACTATAAAGTGTTGTTGCAATCTCAACAATAGAAGCAGAGTATGTTGCTGCTAGAGAGGCTGATAAAGAGATGATTTAGTTACAAAGGTTTCTGGATGAATTGGGTAAGAAGTAGGAGTTGGGCAGGTTATACAGTGATACTAAGAGTTCCATACATCTTACAAAGAACTTTGAATTTCATTCCAAGACAAAACATATACAGATCAACTATCATTTCATAAGTTCAATGTTGGAAGATGGACAGTTAAAACTGGAAAAGATACACACTAGCCAGAATCCTACAGATATGTTAACAAAAGTTGTAACCATGGAGAAACTGAGATATTGCTCGGTTTCAATTGGTCTTCAAGTATGATGATGAAGATGAGAAAAAACGATGTCTAAAGTGGAGTCATTTTCCAGCAAATGGAGTGGTGGAGTTGTTATAATCAGTCTCCAAGTGGGAGATTGTTGGGTGTGGATCCTAATTATCTTCTTTATTCAGAGGTATCACCACATTGGACCCCAATTCATAATGTGGTTGCAACGCTGCCTGTAATATTTTTGCTTCAAGGGGGGTCCAAAGGGGATGGCTATGATCTTTGGGAGCCACCACCCCCCTGGCGAGGGATCAGGGGCAGCACCCTCGAGCTAAAAATAGATGTAAAATTGCCTTGTAAATTGTTGTAATTTTGTAGTCAATCTAGGTTGATCATTAGGCATAGATCTGACACTAGAAGTTATGTTTAATTTAGGGTTTTTTTGCACTAGAAGGAAACCCCTCGCTATATATGAGGGAATTGTATTGCGTCTATGTAGATCTGTATTCTGAGTGAGAAAGAGAGAGGATATTGAGCAAGAGAGAACAAGGAATTACAACAGATCTACTGTAGGTTTTATCTCTTTAGTTTGTTGGATAATATAAAAGGAAGGATTGTCTGTTTCCCATGGACATAGTCCAAATTAGGTGAACCATGTATATCTGTGTCTGTCTTGTTTTATGTGTTCCATTGCTCTGTAATATATAATTTTCTAACAAATACCAACAACATTACTAAACAATTGACCTGAGGTATTAACTAAGGCTAAAGTTGTATAAAGTGATGGATATCAAGGTGTTATGTGTGCAAGTTGTGAATTGTTTATGAGTGATTTGATATGAAATAGGTGTGCACCAGGGAGCAAGGAGAAGGCTCAGATCTAAAACATATGAAGTATGTTGACATATATGCTTGATTGGTTTAAATTTAAAAGTATCTAATAAAGATGAATTAGTAAATATAATGATGGTGTGACCTACACAAGTCTATATAATTGACAATAAAGGTTGTGGAAAGTCAAATTATGTTTGCAGTGAAAGTTTTCAAATCTATACACAGGTGTGTTTGGGAATAGTCGCATACATATGCAAATCTGTCTTTGTAAGGTCAATTATATATTTAGAGTTAAAGTTTGCAATATGTTGAGATCCGTACGTAGGTGTTGTGTATATAAATCACGTACAGACATGGATATTCCTTGTGAAAGTCGCATATACAATCTAGGGTTTAAAATGACGATTGCTGTTAACAGTTGATGATGCCTGCATTATTTGATGTTGTCTGTCAAAGATGTCTCTATCATGATTATTTGTGTCTCACAGTCAGGTTTGAGGTGATATGGTTGTATTGATCAGTTTTAATGGTACAAAATCTTGACTGGGTGTGATTCAATGATCTATGGCCTAGAAATATATGATTGGTTTAGTGACCTATAACTGGTGAAATGGTCTATGTATGGTTTAGTGATTGATGATTCATTTTTCAATATTTAGAGATCTATAGGCATGTATGTCATAGAGAAAGTGTGTACATACATGGGTATTATTTAGAGCAGTAGTGTATACACTCTGATGTATGTCTAATCAGGGTTTATAGTGATAGAAATTGGTTTATGTGATTAACAGTATATGGTTTGGTTTATCGATGAATGGGAGTGCATTGGTGTGATCTAACTATGATGGTATATATATGATATGGAATGGATTGATATAATTCCATTGGTTGATTAAGATTCAATGTTTGGTTTGTTAGTATTATAATGATTCACTTCATTTAGTGATTATCTTTCAGATTCAATATTCGTCTTGGTATTGAGCACAATGTTAAGTGTAGGTACAGTCTGAAAGAAAATGATGAAAAGTGGCCTACATGTTTGATTTTTTGAGATAGGTGGATCCAGTATGAAATATTATGAAACATGGTCCACAAAGGGTGTTGATAGTTGGAGCCTTCAGTAAGGGAGTCAAAGCTTCCTTCCAGTGGTAGTTGATAAATTTGTGAATGGAGTAGGTGCTCCCTTTCGGTAGGGGACTATAAATGAGATCAGGGAGTTGTATCTCCCTTCCAGTGGGTGTTTTACAATGAGAGAAGGTTGTATCCTTCTGCAGGTAGGCACCTGCATGTTAGTAAGAGTTTGTGCCAGTATAATAATGTAAGATGTTTTGTTTTATAATAAAAGAAGAAGACAAAGATGATGGTAGCAGTGGTTTTCTTCCATGTTGAGTTTCCACCTAAAAATCCTTGTGTCCTCATGTGTTTTTTTGTTTCTTATGTGTGACTATTTATTATTCTCTTTATTTCATACTTAGGTCTAATGAAATTAATATTGCATTGGTTAAAGATAAAGAGGTAATGAAACTTATGAATAATTGATTAACTGGATATATGTTTTTTGCCTTCACTGAAGTCACATACATATGTTGGTTTCATAAAGAGAAAGAACATGTAAAAATTATAATAATAAAATTAAAAGTTAAAGTGAGTGTTAAATATTGATCACCCCCCCCCCTCCCTCTTAGTATTTTTCCCAACAATTGGTATCAAAGAAGGTCACTCCAGTTGAAGCTTAATCGCTTGAGAGTTGATCAAGGACAATGGGAAAGAAGCAAAAGAAGAAGGAAACTCAAAGGAAGAAGTCAATTCAAGAGAAAAATTACATTGATGCATCTGATGTTGTGGCAATATCTGCATTTATGGGTCAAGGAAAATCTACAGCAGAAGAACAAGGCAAGTTAGAAACAATGGACAATAAATATATTTCTATGCTAAGTGGTGATAACTATTAAGAATGGAAAGAAAAGATGAAATCTAAGTTAATGAACCTGGGATTCGATGTATGGATTTTAGTATGTAATGGTTACACTAAAACGCTTCCATCAAGTGAAGAATTACATAAGAGTAATGTAGCATTAAATTAAATCAATGGTAACATACCTGATTCAGCATTAGGAAAGGCTATGAACTATTAAATTGCAAAGGAAGTATATAATAATATGCAAGTCATCCATGAAGGAAAAACAAAAGAATATTGTTCATCGGGGGAACCAACAGCTAATCTTGTTTCTAAATAATATAATGGAGTTACACATTCAGAAGAAGATAGGTTAGAGGAAATACTCAATCTTAGAAGAAAACTTGATTTTCCCTTAAAAAGGATTAACAATATTAAGGATAGGTTGTAGGCATATGATATCAAGGATCATGTTAAATCAGTAAATGTTGTAGTAGAATATAAACAATATTGTGGAACACTTGAAGTTGGGATCATCTCTCTAAAAGTGTTGGCATTATGGCACAGTTTTGGCGCTATGGCAAAGGTGTTGTCCTTGATGGAAACTCACTCTGGAGACAGACCACAATTCAGGCACTCAAAAAGAAGGAAAATATATATACATAAGTTCACTTTGACGAAGCCGCGTATACACGCAGGTTCTGTGAATGAAAACAGCGTATATGCATGTTGGTCCAAACAAAGTCGTGTATACACACACTTTCATGCAAGGAAATGCGCGCACATGTGGAGAACTTATTTTTGGTCTGTGGTATTTAGTCCCTGGTATTTGAACCTATGGTTTTGGGCCATGATATCTCATCATAAGTGTTGATCCCAGGTATTGGGTCTATGGTATTGAATTGTTATGGTTTTTGGACCATGGTATTGTAAAAGACCTAAGGCTATGAAAGAGGAAGGAGATCATTTGGCAAGGAATCATCTGAATTATTGAATACCTGATAAAATGCTAGATCTAGAATACAAGGACTGGGTTATGGTGTAGATCTGGATCTGAAGGAAGAAGGAACCTGAGCGCAAGCAGAAGGATAATTTCTTTTGATGGGTCAAAATCCTAAGGCTTGAATGATAGTATCTTTGTATGATTTTGATCTGTTCTATGTGGCGCTTGCTTGATCTATAATTCTGGTAATCTGGGTAAACTAATATCTAAACATTTGAAGGGGTAAATTACCATTATAGATCTGTACGCAGGTTCAGTGAAGCGAAAGTGCGTATAGATGCAGTTTCTGCAAGGCAAAAGCATGTATACGCAGGTTGATTTTAGCACAGTAGCGTATACACGCAGTTTCTGTAAGGCAAAAGCGCATATACGCAGGTTGATCTTAACACAAAAGCGTATGCACGTAGGTTTCTAAATATTGAAGTAGCGTACGTCTCTTAATTTATGTTCTAGCTGCTTCTATTGATTATTGCAGTGATCTGGGTTCGGAGTTTGGGGTATGATTACAGTTACTATGATCTGGGTACAGTTGACAGAGAAGTGTTTATTATTTATTCAGTCTTGATTCGTGAAAAGGTGTTTGGTTGATGCAGAAATTATTGATTAATGTTATTTGTGGATCTAGTCTGGAAACTTATGAAACGTGGTCCCTGGAAGGAAGAGAAGGTTGTAGCCTTCTGCAGGTAGCAGCCTATGTACTAGTATCTCGACTAGTACAAGAACTAAGGGGGTTGTATCTCCCTTCCAAGAGAAGCTGGTAAATGAGAGAGGGTTGTAGCTCTCTGCAGGTAGCAGCCTGCGTACTGGTAAAGGACTGCACCAGTACAGAATCATTGTAAAAAGAATTTTCTAATTAAAAGAAGACAGAGACGAATTGCAGCAGGTGGTTTTCACCCACATTGGGTTTCCACCTTATATCTTGTGTTCTTATGTGTGGTTGTCTTCTGATCTATTTTATTGTTCCTGGTAACTGTTTATATGATTCAGGTGCATAACTTAATGATCAACATCTGTAGAATAAAGTAAATGATAAATCTGCATAGTATACGTAGGTTTCCTTATCTGTAGTTGCATATATACGCGAGGTCATCTAACTAAAGTAGCGTATATGTTCTGGGTTTGGAAAAGAAAATAATTGACCAGATAATACTGATTCACCCCCCCTCTCAGTATTATTTCCAACAATTGGTATCAGAGTAGGTCCTTTAGAAGAAACTTGATCGCTTGAACGAAGATCTCTCATCATGAGAAACTACGAAAGAGAAGCATCAATCAGGCCACCAATTTTTTATGGGACCAACTTTGTTTATTGGAAGGTAAGAGTCACAGCCTATCTTCAATCTCTTGGTACAGAAGTCTGGAATATCATAAATACGGCGTACACGTTTCCATCAGCAACTCCTACAGATCCGGCTAAGAAGAAGCAGTTTGAAACAAATGCAAAGGCTATCAACACTCTATTAGGATGTCTATCTCAATCAGAATTCATCAAGGTTATGCAGTATAAAACCGCTAAATAAATATGGGACAAGATTGTGCTGAGCTATGAAGGAGATGAGCAGGTAAAACGAGAAAAACTGCAAACCCTCAGAATTCAGTATGAAAATCTCAGGATGTACAATTATGAAAGTGTGGCTAACTATTTCCTTCGTATAGATGAAATTGTTAATTGTATGAAAAATTTGGGTGAAGAAATAAAAGAGGCTGTTGTGGTTGAAAAGGTTCTAAGATATTTGTCTCCTAAGTTTGAATCAAAAGGTTCTGCAATAGAAGAAAAGGAGAATCTACAGAAAATTACCATGTCGCAGCTACACAGAATTCTAACTGCTTATGAAATGAGGAAAGGACGACCATCAGACAGGAGAGAAGCTGCATTCAAGGCTTCAGGTAAAGGAGATTACTATGGGTCAAGACATATGTCAGAAGAAGAGGAAGAATTAAATTTTTTCAAGAACCTTCAACGGGGTGCTGGAAGATTCAGAGGTAAGTTACCCTTCAAATGCTTTGCTTGTGGAAGAGTCGGTCACTATGCTACCAAGTGTCCTCATAAACTTGACAAAGGTAAGGAATCTGTTAGATGGACCAAGAAACAGAATGTAAGTAAGAAAAGCTACTACACTCATGAAGACAGTGATGGACTCTCAAACAGTGATGAAGATGAATGAGGTAATAACTATAGACTTTTAATGGCTTTTGAAGATGATGATTTTATGGATGCTATAGATGAAGAAGATCTATATGAAGAGATTTCTAAACTCAAAATTTGTTTAGAAGAGAAAAATATGATTATTGATACTTTGCAATTTCAACTGGCTGAAAGTGAAAAACATCATGCAAAGTTAGAATGTGAAATTGTGGGACTTAGAAAAGAGATTGAGAAAACTAAAGCTCTTAATCTTAGATTTGTTAAAGGATCTGAAACGTTAGATGAGATTATCAAAGTGCAGCGTTCTCCTCTAATCAAGATAGGTCTAGGATATAATGAAGAAGCAACTCAAGTGCAAAAACTATCCACCTCCAAAAATTATGTTGATGCAGCAAGGAGGAGTGAGCAAAGGCCTAATGGAGATCACCAGGTAAATCAGGGACATTTTTCTTCAAGAATGAATAGAGATCACCAAGTAAATTAGGGGCAATCTGCTTCAAGGATAAACAGAAGCTACAACAGACCACAGGTAAATCATTCTCAATTTGCCTCAAGAACGAATTTCAATGAAAACTACAATCATTCGGTCCGCAGGGTTGAAAATCGCAGGAATTTCTTCAATGGCCAATGTTTCTCTTGTCACAAATTTGGACACAAAGCAGCTCAGTGTGTTTCCTACAAAACTATCATGACTAGAGAAACTCAAAAATAGAGGAGTATGACCGGGATCATGAAAAGGACCTACAATAACTTTTCTGCTCTTGAAAATGAAGTAGAATGTTCTATTTGTAATAATTTTGGACATGAAGATTCTGAATGCAGGAACAGGTTTCGGCAGACAACTCAAAAGGAGCAAGCCTCAAATATCAAATCATGGAGAATGAAAAAACCACAACCAGAAAGATGTGGTATAGCCTTATATACAGAAGGGCAGGAAAATCAATGGTACATCGACAGTGGATGTTCGAAACATATGACAGGTGATAAAGAAAAAATTCAGTCATATAGTGTCTTGGAGAAAGAGAAGAAGGTCTCATTTGAAAATGACACCCCTGCACTCATAAAAGGTAAAGGCTCTGTTCTTTTAAAAGAAAAGGTCAAAGCAGGAAATGTTATTTATGTTGATGGCTTAAAGCATAATCTATTGAGTGTCAGTCAGATGTGCGATCAAGGAACAAAGGTAATATTTCTATCAAATGGATGTAGTGTTCGAGATCTTGATACAGGAGAAACAGTGATCAAAGGCATAAGAACTCCAAATAATTTATAAATATTCAAAGAAGGACAACAACAATGCTATCTAAGCAAGAATGATGAACATTGGCTATGGCACCGGAGGTTGGGGCATCTAAGCTTCTCACAGATAAGGAAAGCATGCAAATACCAGGTAGTTCGTGGTCTTCCAGACATCAGAATTCCAGATAATACAATATGCAAATCATGTCAATTTGGTAAGCAAACCAGAACTAACTTCCCTGAGAAGGAAGGATCAACAATCAGGCCACTTAAGCTTGTCCATACTGATGTATGTGGTCCATCGACGAAAAGGTCACCTCAGGGAGAAGAATACTTTATATTATTGATTGATGACTATTCAAGGATGGTTTGGATAGGACTTATGAAGCACAAAGATGAAGCCTTCGAAAAATTCAAATCCTTCAAAGCTTTGGTTGAAAATGAATGAGATCACAAAATTAAATGCCTCAGGTCTGATAGAGGTGGGGAATTTACCTCAAATGAATTTTTCGACTTTTGTGAAGAACATGGAATAAGAAAGGAATTCTCTACAGCCAGTACTCCTCAGCAAAATGGAGTAGTGGAAAGGATGAACAGAAAGGTTCAACAGATGGCTCGTGCTATGCTTGATGAGTCTGGAACTCCCGCAACTTTCTAGGGTGAAGCTGCATTTGCGGAAGTTGTTATTCTCAACAAAACCAATGTCCGGGTGAACAACACTCAAACCCCTCATGAGCTCTGGTATGGTGAGACTCCTTCGGTAAAATATTTCAAAATTTTTGGAAGCAAATGCTATATCAAAAATACTGATGAACATCTTGGCAAGTTTGAACCTAGAACAGATGAAGGCATTCTCCTTGGTTACTCTCCCCACAGCAAAGCATACAAGTGTTATAATAAAAGGCTTGGAAAGATTGTTGAAAGTATTGATGTAGTGGTTGATGAACAAGAAAACACTCCTAGGCAGGTAAGATCTGAAGATTTCGAAGATGATGAGGACTATCCATCAACATCAAATCAGATTCATGATGAAGAAGAAACCTATGAAGAAGAAACCCATGAGGAGCCTG
>APFE031423125.1:36502-55485 GCA_000404065.3 Pinus taeda
TTTACAAATCCAACAAAATAAAGGCGGTATCTTTTTATCTCAAACCAAGTATCTCAAGCAGATCTTGAAGAAGTATGGCATGGAAGATTCGAAACCAGTATGCACTCCTATGGTCACAGGACGCAACCTCAGTGCAAATGATGAATCAACAATAGTGCATAAACCAACCTATAGGTCCATGATTGGAAGTCTGCTCTATTTAACAAGTACCCGACCAGACATCATGCATGCAGTAGGAATGGTTGGAAGATTTTAGGAAAATCCTAAGGAAACTCATCTTCAGGCAGTAAAGAGAATTTTCAAGTATCTTCAAGGAATTCAAAACTATGGCCTATGGTATCCTAGAGATGCGGATCTCACTCTTCGTGCTTATATAGATGCAGATTGGGTTGGAAGCGTGGATCATAGGAAAAGCACTAGTGGTGGTGCATTCTTTATGGGTTCCAAATTAGTATCTTGGTTCAGTAAGAAATAGAGTTCGATTGCTTTATCTACAGTTGAAGCAGAATATGTGGTTGCTGCATCTTGTTGCACACAACTCCTTTGGATGATGCAAACTTTGCAGGATTTTCAAATCACTTGTACTTGACCTATCTCCATCTTATGTGATAATACAAGTGCAATCAGCATTTCAAAGAACCCAATCATGCATTCAAAGACCAAGCACATACCAATGAAGTATCATTTTCTCCGAGAACAAGTGCTGGAACAAAAGTTCAAATTGGAATATGTTCCCTCCAAGGAACAAGTTGCTGATATTTTCACCAATCCACTACCCAGGGAGACATTTGAATACCTCAGACAGAAGCTGGGGGTAGTTGATGCATCATCTTGCTATTAAAACCTGTTTGTTTTAGAGAAATATGGTTGTACGCGAGTTGCATGAGGAGGATCCACGTACATACGCAAGTTTATGCAGATACAATCGTGTATATGATAGTTTGAAGGAAATCAATGGGGACAGACTCTGGTTGAAGAGAGTCTGATATGGGTCTGACAGGGACCATCTGGCACAGGTTCAGGGGGAGCAGATAAACTTCTGATAATGCATTGTTGGCATTACATTAGAAGCTCTTGGTTCGAGTACACAAGCTATTTTGGGTTCAGGTGGATTAGCTGCAGAAGGAGAACAGAAGGAAAACATGGTTGCTCATCTGTAGAGTGATTGAAAGATGCTGCTGATATCAGTTATTAGTGACTTTCATAAGTCTTGCTATTTCGTCTCTATGTCATGTATATTGTTTATTGTCAAGGTCATGTAATGGCCTATTTTGGTTTCCCCACTATGCCTGGGATGAATGATGTAATGTAATTGGTTGTCTTATGTAAATTTTTGGTGTATCCCCACTTGGTTGGGTGATGGATGTATGTATAGAGTCTGTTGGTGATAGGAAGGTCTTTTATGATGTATATGTCATGGTTCTTCTTGAAGAACATATTTTTGGAGATCTTGCCTACAAGTGAGGGGGAGCTTGGTCATCACAACAGAGCAGAGATTTCAGCATGTACTCACGGGGAGCACAACCCTTTGCCCTTGATGACAAAGGGGGAGAATGACTTTGAGGATCTTGGGGTTGCCATCAAGTCCAAAGGGGGAAATTGTTGGCATTATGGCACAGGTTTGGCGCTATGGCATATGTGTTGTCCTTGATGGCAACTCACTCTAGTGACAGACCTCAATTCAGGCACTCAGAAAGAAGGAAAAGAAATATACGCAGGTTCACTTTGATGAAGCCGCATATACAGACAGGTTCTGTGAATGAAAACAGCGTATACGCATGTTGGTCCAAACAAAGCCGCTTATACACGCACTTTCATGCAAGGAAAAGCGCGCACATGTGGAGAACTTATTTTTGGTCCATGGTGTTTAGTCCCTGGTATTTGAACCTATGGTTTTGGGCCATGGTATCTCATCATAAGTGCTAATCCCAAGTATTGCGTCCATGGTATTGAATTGTTATGGTTTTTGGACCGTGGTATTGTAAAAGGCCTAAGGCTATAAAAGAGGAAGGAGATCATTTAGCAAGGAATCATTTGAATTATTGAATACCTGATAAAATGCTATATCTGGAATACAGGGACTGGGTTATGGTGCAGATCTAGATCTGAAGGAAGAAGGAACCTAAGCGCAAGGAGAAGGATAAGTTCTTTTGATGGGTCAAAATCCTAAGGCTTGAATGATAGTATCTTTGTATGATTTTGATCTGTTCTATGTGGCTCTTGCTTGATCTATAATTCTGGTAATCTGGGTAAACTAATATCTGATCATTTGAAGGGGTAAATTACCGTTATAGATCTGTATGCAGGTTCAGTGAAGCGAAGGCGCGTATACACGCAGTTTCTGCAAGGTAAAAGCGCGTATACGCAGGTTGATTTTAGCACAGTAGCGTGTACACACAGTTTATGTAAGGCAAAAGCATGTATATGCAGGTTGATCTTAACACAGAAGCGTATGCACGCAGGTTTCTAAATATTGAAGTAGCGTACGTCTCTTAATTTATGTTCTAGCTGCTTCTGTTGATTATTGCAGTGATCTGGGTTTGGAGTTTGGGGCATGATTACAGTTACTATGATCTGGGTACAGTTGACAGAGAAGTGTTTATTTTTTATTCAGTCTTGATTGGTGAAAAGGTGTTTGGTTGATGCAGAAATTATTGATTAATGTTATTTGTGGATCCAGTCTGAAAATTTATGAAACGTGGTCCCTGGAAGGAAGAGAAGGTTGTAGCCTTCTGCAGGTAGCAGCCTACGTACTAGTATCTCGACTAGTACAAGAACTAAGGGGGTTGTAGCTCCCTTCCAGGAGAAGCTAGTAAATGAGAGAGGGTTGTAGCTCTCTGCAGGTAGCAGCCTGCGTACTGGTAAAGGACTGCACCAGTACAGAATCATTGTAAAAAGAAGTTTCTAATTAAAAGAAGACAGAGACGAATTGCAGCAGGTGGTTTTCACCCACATTGGGTTTCCACCTTATATCTTGTGTTCTTATGTGTGGTTGTCCTCTGATCTGTTTTATTGTTCCTGGTAACTGTTTATATGATTCTGGTGCATAACTTAATGCTCAACATCTGTAGAATAAAGTAAATTATAAATCTTCATAGTATACGCGGGTTTCCTTATCTGTAGTTGCGTATATACGCGGGTTCATCTAACTAAAGTAGCGTATATGTTCTGGGTTTGAAAAAGAAAATAATTAACCAGATAATACTGATTCACCCCCCCTCTCAATATTATTTCCAACAATACTAAATATTATTTTCAGTATTAAATTACAAAGGAAGTATATAATAATATGCAAGTCATCCATGAAGGAAAAACAAAGGAATATTGTTCATCAGGGGAACCAACAGCTAATCTTGTTTCTAAATAATATAATGGAGTTACTCATTCAGAAGAAGATAGGTTAGAGGAAATACTTAATCTTAGAATAAAACTTGATTTTCCCTTAAAAAGGATTAACAATATTAAGGATAGGTTGTAGGCATATGATATCAAGGATCATGTTAAATATGTAAATGTTGTAGTAGAATATAAACAATATTGTGGAAGACTTGAAGTTGGGATCATCTCTCTAAAAGAAGATCTTCAAAAGTCAAACAAGTGAAATGAAGAGTTATTTGAAGTATCGGAAAAACAAGAGAATGGGTTGAAGCAAGAGATTATGCAATTAAAGGATAAATTGGAAGAAGGAAGAAAGGTTGAAGAAGGAATCAAGAATCAATTTATGGAAAAGGAAGAATAGTGCCAAAGAATGGAAATTGAGGTAAACATTTTAAAAGGTAAATTAGAAGAAAAGAATAGACACCTGAGATTTCAAGATAGTAATAAGGTTTTGGATAAAATTAGTAGTAGTCAAAGGTCTCCTTCCATTAAATCTGGTCTTGGAATTCATGAAACTGTAAAAGGATAATCTAGTTCACAAAGGACCTTGAAGGATAACAATACAAAATCTGAAATTTTGATTGAAGAGATAAGAAGTCAACCAAATCAACATCCAAGGAAGATGAATTTTCAAAAGAAATCATTTAATCCCAATAACACAAACATTAATCAATTCCCTCCTCTGATAAATAATGTTAAATGTTTTATATGTAATAATTATGGATATGCTACAAGTAGTTACGGAAGAGAATTGTTTCGATTATAAGAAAATAGCCACTTCATAGGATGGTCATTAGCTCCGAAGTACTCAAGTTTCTTTAAGGGATATTGTTTTTATTATAACATATTTGATCACAAAGCTATTGATTACAATAAAACGAACATGAAATAGACATATTATGATTCCTCGGCTCTATTGCACAATATTTTGTCATATTCCCAACTGTATACCTAAAGTGTCATCCTTTGTGCCATTGTCGTCACAAATTTCGTAAAGCAAAAAAGTTGTTTAAACTCATTCACCATGAATTATATGCTCAATACATCCTTAAAGATATGGAGAAGTAGTTCTTGAAGGAATTCTACAAAAACTTGTGAAAAAACCTAATTTTCAAGGCCAACACTATTTTAGTAGGCAAATCTGTGCTGGTAACGTTTTTTATAACTAGTGACTGGTGCTGGTAACATGAATTTTGATAACAAAATCCCAATTGATCCAATTCAGGAAGTTTCTCTAAAAATTGAGCATCATATTCTCTTAATACAAGTCTCAAGAACAGAAAGATGATCGTTGTAGGATGAAGATATGGTTGATTACTCCCATTTAGAGCATTTGATCCTACCATTAAGGATCGTACCTTTGGCATATGGACCTTCTTCTGCCTTTGGTGAATCTCTAACCTCCTCTCCATCACTATAAATATGTTCTTCACTTTCCTCAATGCATTGGTAATTACTAGTTTTCATTGTTTTGCTTGATTATGCTTAGATGTTGCCATTTTGGTGAGAGAGGAAAGGAGATCTTGTTAACCTTGGCTTGGACGTGGAACCATCCTGAAGGAGGCCTTCAACATGAAGGCACTGGTTTTATGCTTCCGTCTTTGAATTAATCATTAATACAAATCATGTTTTACTTCCCCTAAGTTTGTTTATGATATTTTTCCTAGTACAATACTCCTTGATCTTTTGTATAACTTACATTGGAATGCATATGCTATGATACCTCTTGTTGTTGCCTTTTGATATCTCTTGCATGTATTTGAATGTAAGGAATAGCAAGGAGCGAGAATGGGAGATAACAGACCAGGATCATCATCAAAGTTTGACTACATAGGAGAGAGGTAGGGCATCTCCCTTTCTCATTTTTCATTCTGATTTAGGTTAGGCATGTTTGCTTTCTTTTCCACGGTTGTTACTAGACCCACACACTAGGCTAGAGGGATCACTTCTATTCGTGGAATGGATTGCCTAGTTAAGAAGCTCCATTTTTTGGTCATGTAAGTCATTATTCTTGTAACAAGTTTGGGCATGTAGAAAAAAATTCAGGAGAAAATCAATGGATATTCACAGACAACATGACAAGTAACCAGATAAGAACATTGTTACAAAAATATCTCAGAAAGATGGATCCACCAGTACTTCACAAGAAGAAGAAGAATAGATAAGGTTTGGTCTTGCTCTTTGTTCATTTGAAGGTGAAGATGAATGTTACATATATAATGGATGCTCTCATCATGTTGATGAGCCTCATAAATGGGTAATTATATGGGCTCATTTTACCTCCTAACCTAGTCAAATCAACCATTCTCTTAGCTTATTGTATGATTTTCTGATTATATTTATGCTTATGGAATGAGTTGAGTTAGTTACGATGCCATGTGGTCTAACATGTGTTTAATGCAGATTATTGTTGAATTTCGAGGTCAAAGTCAAGGATCGAGTGAACAAGTGGCAGCAATAACTCGAAGTGGACAAAGGAGAGGACTTATAGGAAGGAATCCCCCCTCATTTATTACTCCTCACTTTGAATTCCCCTTCATTCAGCTCGGAGTACATGCAGCCGAATCATGCACTAGAAGGCAGCTAAGCAAGTGGAGGATGACTAATGATTATCTCGAGTTTTGGGAGCCAAGCCTCCCTGATTTTAAGGAAGATTTTGGTAGCTTCATTTGTATAAGTAGAGAGGCCTAGGACCTCACTAGGGACATAATTTTGTTGGGTTTTAAGTTATGTAAACTCTGCTCCAACTTCGAGCTTATTATTTTTATGACAGTTTCATGTAATCTTGCTATTTTTTATAATAAATATGGAATCCTTTTTGAGCTAACAGTGATTTACATCATAGGGCTGAAGCTCTTAGGTTAGGGCCCAATCCAAGCAGCCAAGATTCTCTTTACTTGTATCTGTATGTTTTATTCCAATTTGTAGATTAGGTTGTTGTTGGATGTATTTCTTTTAATGGTTAAGAATAGGTTGCTTTTGATGATTTAGTAGTTTGCTTCCATTTGTGATTTCTGTAGTAGGTTAAACAATGATCAAAAAAGATTAAAAAGGCTAGCAACAGTTCCTTGGCCTCTATTCCTCCCTTTGGGACCATGAGTTGTGGCAAAGACCCTCTTGCTAACCCAAAAACACAGATTTTCCTCCTTCATAGGACTTCTAGCGTTTGCAACTTTTTAGTAGGTTAATAGTCCAGCTTTGCTTTGCTTTAGATCTTCTTCATCATGCTCACTTCTTTATTTGCAATAGTATTTTTTCATGCTTATCTTTCTTGCAACATTTCTCAGCATTTCCTTTCATAGATCATAGTTTAGACTAGTTTGATGCAAAAATCTGTTTTTCTAGATGCACTTATTCCATTTCTTGTTTGATCTTATGGGTTGACTGTCAGTTCCTTTGCAGCAGATCTCTTGTTACAGTATGCTAGCTTATCTTCCATCACATATTCCATTTGATCCATGCCCTACAAGTCACCCAAACCTCACCTCAATTCGGCCTTAGTTTCCTGCATTTTCCATAGAACTTCTTCCTCTCTCCTTGAGCAAACCTAATCATCTTCCTCTCTCCTGGTGATTCTTGGTAGACGCTAGGCACCCTAACATCTCATTCCAACCTTCATCCACCTTTTCCATCGACTCTCACACCCTGAAAACAATGAAAAATGCTCTCGGCCTCCTCTTGTAGGCCTCCTGTAGTTGTCGTGTTTTCCTCCTGTAGATTTCCTGTGTCCTCCTGTAGATTTTCCTGTAGGCTTTCTTTTGAAGGTCGAGTGTGGGAAAAGCCTCCAAAAGGCCATCTGAGACGTCCTAAAACCCATCCACACCATCCTACATCCTCTAAAGTCTCAAAGCCACCCTCCAACACCACCTATTCGCTACCACATTCACACACAATAAATTACATGCATCTCAAATTCACATAAAAATACATAAAAATCCAAAAAGATGTTTTTTGCTTATTTACTTCTAGAAATAGCTTAGTTAGATGTTGTTTACTGCATTGAGTAGGTAATGGCATTCCTTTCATGGTTTTCATAGTTCTTTCTGCAAAGGTAAGATTAGTTGGTTAATTAAGGTCTACTGTGTTTCCTTTACATTTCAGTCTTTCTCCTTTGTGCAGTTAGAGTAGCATTTGTAGAGTAATCTTTCCCTCCTTTCATCACATATAGAGCTTCTTCTGGAATCCATAGAAGTTGGGTTGAGATCCTAGTGATTTTGTGTCAGCTGACCAAGTGACAACCCACAGTAAGAACTAGTACTTGTGCATACAGCATCGACGCTTCCAAGTTTGTTACGAACTACCGGGTTGATAAGAGTAAAGTAGGTAGCCCAGGAGTTGCAGCATTATTGCTGCAATACTGGTGCTCACCACTTTTTGGCACCGTTACCAGGGAAGTGTTAGAGTATTCTGTGATTACTACTTTCTTCTATTTCCTGTGAAACTTTCTGCTAATAGTTTATTTCCACAAAAGTAGACTAGTCATTTCTTTTCCTTTCAAGTTCTGCATTTCCTTGCTTTCCTTTTCAATTTTGCAAATTTCCATTTCAGCAAGTTCATTTCAGTTAGTTTCAATTTATTTTGTTCAATCAATTTCAGTTTTGCAGGTACTATCAATGTGGGGAAAAAAGAAACAAAAACCAACCAAAAATATTTCCTTTCATGCCTCATAGGAATAAAGATAACTCAGGAAAAAAATTTCCCAACACCCCCACTACTTCACACAACCAACCTTCTCTCTTCTTCGGTGGTTGTGATCAAGAAGAACCCTTAGGTGAATAGCAATACATATTTGAAGAACCTATAGGAGAAGAAGAAGAAGAAAACATTCCTCTGGAGCCAATGGCTGAAAACAGAAATGTTGGGGGCAGTACCTCTTCTTCCAATTCATCCATTAAAGGTAAAATTGGAAACATGCTGGAAGACTTCAAGAGTGAGATGTTGCAAACTCTTTCCATGGAAATCGATACCTTACATATCAAAATAAAACAAGAGGAAGAAGAGAGGGCTTTGGCCATCTTTTTTCCTAGATGCACTAGGAGGCATCCTAGGAATGAATGCTTATTGAACTCTATAGGGGTTTGTTCAATCTGTGAAGAATATCATTCTACAGATAAGTGCCCTTCCTTTCCCGGACTTAAAGTTGTATACGAAGGGGATGGAGGAGTCACTGAATAGATCTATTACATAAACCAAAGGAGGCCGCATGGACCTAGACCATACCAGCAGGGGATGCAAGGGACATCTCAGGCATACTACAACCCCAAGCAAGTCACCTCCATACCTTCTTGGGGCCACCCTGCTCATCTTTCCTGGTCCACGCCTCCTCCTTGGCCCTTCCCATCTCAATATCATCCCTAACCAGCCACCCCTTCATTTTGATCCTATGCTCAGCTACAACCTTAGTGGAATGCATCTCATCATGGGTGGAGGCCCTAATACAACTCTCTTCCTACTCTTCTACCTCCACCACCTGCCTAACCACAACCCCATCCACATCCATCTCAAATATATACTCCCACTCAACTACCTGTACCACCATTTCCAAACCCACACATTGAAGTAGCTCAACCCATTTATAGTGCTAAGGTACAACACTTCTAAACAACTCCTCTTGAGCTCAATAGTATTCACCATAGCTCAGGAAAAGTATTGCATAAAAGAGATTATATTGATATCATTGAAGGACCACATCCAGAAGAAAAAGATGCAAAAGAGAAAATCAAAGAACCATGGGCTACACTTGATGAAGAGAAAACATCACAATCAGAGATCGAGAGAGCTCCCTCATAGTTACCATCAAATCCTCCACGTATTCAAGAGAAAAATCAGCAAAAGGAGGAAGATGTGAAGGTCATGGTAGAAGAAGACATGAAGAATGATCCAGATCAGTAAAAGGACCAAGGACATCACAACTATATTGAAACATGGTTCTAGATAGTCATTAAGTTGCAGCATCACTCTCTTCCTCAACTATGCTTGATCCTTTCAAAGTCAAATCATTTGGTCTCTGAAATCCAGGTACATGTCAAAGCATACATTTCAAACCTCCACATCATTTTGTCTATCATCTTGATGCGCACATGGCTCCATTGGAAGTATTCTTATACTTGAAAGTGATTTTGCTTTTCAAGTGGGGTAGGGTAGGGGAAAAAAATGAAAAATAAGAGAAAAAATAAAAATCTAAGGTGAAAACCTCTTTGGAGGTTCCTCAAATTGGCTCATTGATTGAAAACCTCCATGAGGTGATCAATGGGTTGGAAAGAAGAAAAAAGAGAAAAAGATCCTAGGTGAAAACCTCCTTTGAGGCGCCTAGGCAAACCTACTAATTGAAAACCTCATTGAGGGAGCTAGTAGGCCTAGAAAAAAATAAAAAGAGAGAAAAAAAATAAAAATCCTTGCTCCAATGCATGTACTCTCCAACATCTACAAGTAACAAGAACAAGTTGGTACCAAAAGGAAAATCGGTCAAGCCTAGTCGAAAGAAGTCAAATTTTGACTTTGTTTTACTTCGCTCAAATGCTCCAACAAGGCCAAGGCCATGCCAATCCCTCACCGTCATCTATTCTCACCATCCACCCATCATTTTCAAGCTTCTATCACTCATTTTCCTTGTTGTCCTAAAAAAACTGCAAGATGCTCTGTTTTACTATAGGATACAAAAATATATAGAGCAGAAATTTGTTTTTTCCGTAACTTTAAAACCGTGCATCCATTTAAAAAACTATTTCATGGGAAGATGCATATGGATGATGGTAACATTCTCAAGAAATTTCAGTAAATTCCAGTGCATAGTTACCAAGAAATTGGCCTCCACCACCTTCAACCATTTTTGCATTTTCTCAATATCCATGCATCCATTTAAAAAATTATTTCATGGGCACGTGCATATGGATGATGTTAACATGCCCAAGCAATTTCAGCAAATTCTAGTGCACGGTTTCCAAAAACTCGGCCTCCATCACCTTCAGCCATTTTTAATTTTTCTCGAGATCCATGCATACATTGACCAAAATTTTTCTATGGGGAGGTGCATAAAGATGTTGGAAACATGCTCAGAAAGTTTAAGGTCAATCCAATCTACCGTTTGGGAGATATGGACAAAACAAGAGCTCCTGTCGGAGTTCCTGTAGCAGTTGACCCCCTAGAAGTCTAGCATGAGTAGCAAGGGATAGTACATGCAACTCAACTCCAGCAAAAGAAGAACCTACAACAACACATTAGCAAGCAGAGACAGCATGCATGAAGGAAAATAAAGGCATGCAGCAGAGAGAGCCACAACACCTCACACCAAATACATTCGGAACACAGGTAAGTAACTAAATCGCTCCTCTATTTGCATTTGTGTAATTAGAAGCCATGAAAAAGCAACGAGATGGTTGATGTTGAACAAGCGAAAGGTGGCCAGTTAACTTGGCCACCTTCATCTAGTTGACTCCACTCATCCGAGATGTCACCCACACATGCGCACAGTCAACTCAAGAAAGATGTCAAGGACAGGTAGTGGAGGAAGTGTGAACTCCAATGCAATAATGAGGGATGATTACGAGGAGGAGCCATGATGACAAGTCAAGTGGGGACCAATGGTCCAAATATGGCCAACGTATACTTTTCCAGCTCACCCCCCATCACCGGAAATATCCATAAAGGGTAATAATTACTCCTCCCCGAACATTCTCACCACCTTTTCCTTCATTCTCTCCTCGTAACTAAACTACAACAGTCTCCTTGTGCACTCACAGCCTCATAACCATCATCCTCCATCGATCTTTCCCATATTGTTGCTCTCAGCATTTTCTACAGCAGAACCTATAGGAATTCTACAAGAGGGACAGCAAGCTTCTACACGAGGGGCAATGAGTTGTTTTGAGGGATAAAACATGAGTTTTAGCATGATTTTTAGTGTGAGGAGGTAGGTTCCATGCATTCCCCCATTGAATATCAATATATGCAAGAAGTGGTTTCAATTTGAGGAGGAAATAAATTCTTTAGGAGAGGAGAAAATACATAACAAAAAAAAATTTTGCCTATTTAAAAAAACACAGTCTCCTTTGTTTCTTTGTTTTTCTCAAAAATTGTTGTCTCCATTTCCACATTTGGTTTCCCAAAAGAGTATAAACAAAATGACAGGAGGGTTTATGAGAAAGGAGCCCACTATCTCCACTAGGATCCATGCACATCCTCAAGTGGTGAAAATATTCACAAGGGCAAACTCGATGAATTTCTTTGAGAAATTTCAAGGGTTTGATGAGGAAACTTCCCAAGAGTTTGCTCTCTCTCTAGTCCCTCACATAAGAACTCATGGCACTATCATTGAGGATGTTGGCCATATGGAAAACAAACTCAAGGAAATGGGCAAAGAGTTGAGTGCTCTCATATACAAGGAAGCCATTACAAGAAGCCACCTTGAAACTGAAAATGAATCGCTAAGGAGGCAGTTGCAAGAGAAAGAGACTAAGCTGGCATGCATTGCCAGCTTATCCATGAAGGCATTACAATGCAGAACAGTAGCCAAATCCTATGGCATCTATCTAAAGGACCAATGGCTTCAATTCCAGATAAAGACTTTGGCACAAAGAGGCACAATGCCTTTCCAAGATTACAGGCAGTATGCATTTGTGTGACAAAAGCACCTTAAAGGATAAAGCAAAGATGGTAGAATTCTACCTACATAACATGGCCCTCATAGACATGAATGTGTGGGACCCCAATGCCAAGCTAGGGGAACTGCAATTAATGACCATGGCCACATGGATGAACCATGAAGAGTTGAGGGTAGCATAAATAAAAAGAGTGATGATAAAAGAGAAAAATGAGCCATTAATGATATGAGCTGAGCCATCAGATCCCATGGCACTCATCAGCACACACAACCTACTTGCCAATGATCCTCAAATTGCTCCTAGATATCCAAACGATCATGCACAAGCCATTGCACACTTTTAGGATATGAAAAGGCTACTTGGGGATGACTGTGTGCATGCATGCATGAGGAGATGGAACACCTTACCACACAATTTGCAGATCAGGGAATATCATTCCCCCATGAGGCTACTGGAGGCATTAAGAAGAGTGCCAATGTACAGGAGCTCCATGCAGAGGCTGAAGGTCAATTAGATTGGCCTTAAACTGAGTCCCCCACTGCTGTTAGGCATGATGGAAGGCAGAAGGGAAGAAGAAGAGGAAGAGCAGTGGAAGGAGATAGACAGGAAGTCAAGATTCTATGGTGAAGAATAATAGACCATATCAGAAGTGTGGGATGCTAGGAAGGCCACCAGGGCCATAAAAGATGAGGAGATTGACTAAGTTTCTCAGAGGATGAGCAACACTTTGAGTAGGGGGTGATCATGAGCGCCATAAATGGGTAATTATATGGGCTCAATTTACCTCCTAACCTAGTCAAATCAACCATTCTCTTAGCTTATTGTATGATTTTCTGATTATATTTATGCTTATGGAGTGAGTTGAGTTAGTTATGATGCCATGTGGTCTGACATGTGTTTAATGCAGATTATTGTTAAATTTCAAGGTCAAAGTCAAGGATCCAGTGGAAAAATGGAAGAAATAACTCAAAGTGGAAAAAGGAGAGGACTTATAGGAGCGAATCCCCCTCATTTATTACTCCTCACTTTGAATTCCCCTTCATTCAGCTTGGAGTACAAGCAGCCGAATAATGCACTAGAAGGCAGTCGAGCAAGTGGAGGATGACTGATGATTATCTCGAGTTTTGGGAGCCAAGCCTCCTTGATTTTAAGGAAGTTATTGGTAGCTTCATTTGTACAAGTAGAGAGGCCTAGGGCCTCACTAGGGTCATATTTTTGCTGGAATTTTTCTTATGTAAACTCTGCTCCAACTTTGAGCTTATTACTTTTGTGACAGTTTCATGTAATCTAATAAATATGGAACCCTTTTTGAGCTAGCACTGAGTTACCTCAAAGCGCTGAAGCTCTTGGGTTAGGGCCCAATCCAAGCAGCCAAGCTCCTTTTTACTTGTATTTGTATGCTTTATTTCAGTTTGTATATTAGGTTGTTGTTGGATGTATTTCTTCTAATGCTTAAGAATAGGTTGCTTTTGATGATTTAGTATTTTGCTTCCTTTTATGCTTTATGTAGCAGGTTAAAAAATGATCAATAAAGATTCAAAATGCTAGCAATAGTTCCTTGGCCTCTCTTCCTCCCTTTGGGACCATGAGTTGAGGCAAAGACCCTCTTGCTGGCCCAAAAACACAGATTTTCCTCCTTCATGGAACTTCTAGTATTTGCAGCTTTTTAGTAAGTTAATAGTCCAGCTTTGCTTTGCTTTAGATCTTCTTCATCATGCTCACTTATTTATTCGCAATAGTATTCTTTCATGCTTTCCTTTCTTGCAACAGTTCTCAGCATTTCCTTTCATAGATCATAGTTTAGACTAGTTTGATGCAAAACTCTATTTTTCTAGATGCACTCATTTCATTGCTTGTTTGATCTTATGGGTTTATTGTCAGTTCTTTTGCAGCATATCTCTTCTTGCAGTAGGCTGGCTTATCTGCCATCACATGTTCCATCTGATCCATGCCCTACAAGTCACTCAAACCTCACCTCAATTCTGCCTTAGTTTCCTGCATTTTCCATAGAACTTCTTCCTCTCTCCTTGAGGAAACCCAATCATCTTCCTCTCTCTTGGTGATTCTTGGTAGACCCTAGGCACCCTAACACCTAATTCCAACCTTCATCGACCTTTTCCACCCACTCTCACACCCTAAAAATAGTGAAAACTGCTCTCGGCCTCCTCCTGTAGGCCTCCTGTAGTTGCCCTATTTTCCTCTTGTAGATTTCCTGTGTCCTCCTGTAGATTTTCCTGTAGGCTTTCTTTTGAAGGCTGAGTGTGGGAAAAGCCTCCAGAAGGCCACCTAAGACCTCCTGGGACCCATCCACACCATTCTACATCCTCTCAAGTCGCAAAGCCACCCTCCAACACCACTTATGCGCTGCCACATTCACACACAATAAATTACATGCATATCAAATTCACATAAAAATACATAAAAATCCAAAAAGATGTTTTTTGCTTATTTACTTCCAAAAATAGCTTAGTTAGATGTTGCTTACTTCCCTGAGTAGCTAATGGCATTCCTTTCATGGTTTTCATAGTGATTTCTACAAAAGTAGGATTAGTTGGTTAATTAGGGTTTACTAGGTTTGCTTTACATTTCAATCTTTCTCCTTTCTACAGTTAGAGTAGCATCTGTAGAGTAATCTTTCTCTCCTTTTGTCACATATAGAGATTCTTCTGGAATCCATAGAAGTTGGCTTGAGCTTCTAGTGATCTTGCACCAGTTGACCAAGTGACAACCTGTAGTAAGAACTAGTACTTGTGCATACAGCACCGATGCTTCCAAGTTTGTTACGAACTACCAGGTTGATAAGAGTAAAGTAGGCAGCCCAGGAGTTGCAGCATTATTGCTGCAATACTGGGTGCTCACCACATATGACTAGAGATAAGGTCAAGTTTGAGTCTCTCATGAAAAAAATATATGGTAAGGTAATTCTTGGAAATAGTGCGCCAACAAAAGTTATGTGAAAAGGTAGAATCAAACTTGAGAAGTATGCAAAACAATTTGATGCATTGTTAGTTTGAGGGCTAGATCAGAATATTCTAAGTGTAGGTCAAATAGCTGACAAAGGATGTATAGCTGTATTTACATCAAATAAATGCAAAGCTATAGGCAAAGAAACTGGAAATTTTATAGCAAGAGGATACATAAATCCAGACAAATTATATGTGTTAGCATAGAAGAATTTAGGCTAAAATAAGAGGCACAGTTCCTCTCCTTCTTCAGATTCAAATTAAAAGAAGATGGTTCCCACTGTAATTTATTTTCGTTAATGTCTTCTTCTAAACAGTGACTGTAGAAATGAAGGTGAGTTATATAACCTCATGCAAAACAAGTTATGATTATCAAGACCATACGACTAGAGATGTATGATCTCAAGGGCAGCTATGAAATTATATGTAGATGATGATGTTATTTTGATATTTTGGTTATGTTTATATTAGTGACAATATATTAGATGAAGTAGTAATGAACATGAAAAAACATGTCATGTTCAGGAGGAGTTGTAGTTATGAAAAAAATTTAGTTCATTTTTTGTATGTGGATCACATGAAGGACAGTCGTGTGTATATGTTGTTTTATATATAGATAATCACATATATTTTTCAATGATGAATAAATAGTCGCACGTGTTCAATGGGAGCATCTGCTATGCTTCTAAATGGTCCATTGTTGGCATTATGGTTTCTTGATAATTTCTTGTTGGATATGGTTTATGATGAGTATATATCATTGGTGATGTATAGTTGTCACTTCTATTGCTAAAGATACATATGCTATTGTCATTATGTCATAAAATCATGGATGATGCTTGTTTGCACACATGTTGTTTATGCATATGATGATTTATATGTTTGTCGAAGACTGTGGCTCTTCTTATGTGTGAAGAAAGCATGTTTTTCTTGATGATATGAGATCAAGGATATGAGTTATTAACAAATATTTATTGAAAAATCTTATGCTATGATTGGTTGATGATGATGATTTCATGATTTACTCACTATTGTTGGCATCTCACATTCATGAGAAGATATGTACACGGGATAGTTACTTCAGTTGCATTTTGGTGGAGTTATTTAAGGTGTGATAATTCTACTTTATATACATTATGAAATATATACTATGCTTATTATTGATTAAGTTTATCCTTGTATTTCATGGATGCATGAAGCTAATATGATGACATCATGATTCAAGAGATTGATATTGCTACCTATGGATTATAACCCTTCCTATATGTGGAAAAAACATGTTACATGAATTCAAGAGGATGTTTATTGATATTCTTCTGCTACAGTTGGTTAGTGATGCTTGGAAGAATTACATAATTCAACACATGATGATGATTAATGCTACATTTCCTTATCTTACATTACTTCTTGATGATGAGGATATTCATGTTGATTCTATGTTGCTGCTATCAAATGTTCATGTTGCAGGTTACTATATAGTATATGGTTGTTGTTGATGACTATCATGATCTTACTACCTCATTGTTCAAGTCCTTGTTTTGGTTATAAATTTCATAAATGTCTCTTGATGTAAATGTCATGTAAACATACATGTTGTAAATCATTGTAAAATTTACTCAGGAATGGGTTGTTGGGATCAATTTGTGCCATATATGTAATACCATTTTGGGACATTGATGTAAACTCTGGGTCAAAAATGTTAAACCCAATATGTTGGGTATCTAATGTAATAATGAGTCATTGGTGATAGGAAAGGACATTTTTGGTTAAGTCATAAATTATTGTGCACTGTTGAATATATTCAAAATATTTATCATATGCTCAGGGGAGTGTGGTCAGTATGCAATTTTCGTATTCAACAGATCATACCTACAATGATCCTCTCTAAAAAAGGGAAGAGAAGCTTTCATTCATCATTGGTTAGCCCTTTTCCCTTAATTTTAAAGGGGGAGAGAATCTTGGTTTTGGGAGAATAATGCTTGGAGAGGCTTGGTAAGAAGTCTTGGTATTTGCAGGTGTTTACAGGTGGTGACCAAACAAAAAATTGGTTTCCCATCAAGTCCAAAGGGGAATATTGTTGGAATTATGGCTAATGTATTGTTCTTAATGGCAACCTACTTGATAAAGATATCAAAATGATGTTTATGTAAATGCTACAGATGTGATGAATCAAGAAATGATGATTCAAAGACATGAATGTTAAATATGAATATTGGGAAAGTATACACGGATCCTATACAAAAGGGTCAGGTACATACATAGCTATTGTGAAGAAAAGTCACGTGCAAAATCTGAACCATGATATTTTGTATATTGTGGGTCTTTACTATGGTATTGGCCCATAGTAATGGGTTTGCTAATGGTTATTTGATCCCATCAAAGAATACCAACGAAATTATTAAGGGGATTGGAATAAGGTATTAACTAAGGCTAAATATATATAAAGAGATGGAGATCAAGTTGTATGTGTGCAAGTTTTGAATTCCTTATGAGTGATCTGATTTGAAACATGTGTGCACCAAGGAGCAAGGAGAAGGCTCATATTTGAAATATCTAAAGTATATTGACATATATACTTGATTGATTTAAATTTTAAATTAGCTAATAATGATGAATCAGTAATTATAATGATGTTCTGATCTTCAGAATTCTGTAGTATTGATAGTAAAGGTTGCAAAAAGTGAAGTTATGTTTGCAACAAAAGTTTTTTAGATCGATATGTAGGTACATTTGGAAATAGTTGTGTACATACATGGATCTGTATCTATAGGGTCATGTATATACTCAAAGATAAAGTCTATAATATGTTGAGATATGTATGCAGGTGTTGTGTATGGTAAGTGCATACATATGCATATATTCCTTATGAAAGTCACGTATACAATCTAGGGTTTAAACTGATGATTGATGTTTACATTTGACGATGTATGGATTATTTATAATTATCTATTAAGGATGCCTCTATCATGATGATTTGTGTCTGACAGTGAGGATTGAGGTGATTTGGTTGTATTGGTTACTTTTAATGGTATAAAATTTTGATTAGGTGTGATTCAGTGATCTATGGTATAAATATCTATGATTGCTTCAGTGATCTATAACTGGTGAAATGGTCTATGTATGGTTCAATTATTGACAAGTGTTTAGTATTTTGAGATATGTACATAGGTATGACATAGAGGAAGCACATACATAAGCAGGTATTCTTCAAAAAAATAGCGTATACATTTTGATGTATGTCTGATTAGGGTTTGTAGTGACAACAATTGGTTTCTGTGATTAACAACATATAGTTTGGTTTATTGATGAATTATTATGCATTAGTATGATCTGATTATGGTGTTGTATATATAAAATAGAATGGATTGATATAATTATGTTGGTTGATAGATATTTAGTTACTGTTTTGTTGGTATTATAATGATTTAGTTGATTCAGTTATTATCTTTTAGATTCAATATTCAACTTGGTATTGAGCATAATGTTGGGTGTGGGTCCAGTTTGAAAAAATCATAAAAATTGTCCTATAGGTTTGATGTTTCGAGAAAAGTGGATCTAGTATGAAATATTATGAAATGTGGTCCACAAAGGCTATTGACGGTTGGATCCTTCAGTGAGATATTTAGAGCTTCCTTCTAGTGGTAGCTGGTAAATTTGTGAAGGGGGTAGGTGTTGCCTTCTAGTAGGAACCGGTAAATGATATTAGGGGGTTGTAGCTCCCATCCAGTGGGTGCTAAAGAACGAATGAAGGTTGTAGCCTTCTCTAGGTGGGCACCTATGTGTTGGTAGGAGTCTATGCTAGTATAATATTGTATGTTTTCCTTTATAATAAAAGAAGAAGATATAGATGATGACAGTGGTGGTTTTCTCCCACATTGAGTTCCCACCTAAATTCTGTTGGCATTATGTTTCTGGTATGGTTATATGTTACAGATGTTGTACTTGATGGCAACACCCATGGCATGGCTCTCAATATGATGAGAATTAAGAAGTACGCAGGAGAAAATTTCACGGAATTTTATGCAGAGAAAAGTTTATAAAA
>APFE031423145.1:7179-21160 GCA_000404065.3 Pinus taeda
CCTAAATCTAGGAAAGGTCATGACTATTTATATGTTGTTGTGGATAGGTTCAGCAAAATGTGTATTTTGATACCTTGTAATAAATAGATTGCAGCTAAACAAACTGCAAATTTGATCTTTTAGCATGTATGGGTTCATTTTGGATTACCCACTTCCATTGTATCTGATCGAGATTCCTGATTTGTTGGGAACTTTTGGTCGAGTCTATGGGAACTGATAAACACCAAACTGAAGAAAAGCACAACCTTTCATCCACAAACAGATGGCCAAACAGAAGTGGTCAACAGGACAGTGATCCAATTGCTCAGAGGCTATTGCAACAAGCATCACAAACTTTTGGATGAACATTTGTGTTACGTGTAGCATGCTTACAACTGAGCAAAACATTCTTCCACACAGAGATCTCCTTTGGAAACCTGTTTTGGTTTCACACCAAGGTCTCCCTTGGATTTTGTCTTTGGTAGAGACATAGCAGTTGATGGACACAGTGATGTGGAGAAGGAAACCAAGTTCATTGAACAAATCCAAGACATTCACCAGGCAGTACAGAAACAGCTGGAAAAGAGCCAAGCCAAGTACAAGGCAAGGAATGACAAGCATAGGATGGAGCATAGTTTCCAAGTTGGTGATCAAGTCTGGCTGTATATCAGCAAAGACAGAATGCAAGGTGAAGGTAAAAAGATAAAGCCAATAAGGTATGGACCTTTCAGCATACTTGAGAAAATTGGTGAGAATGCTTTTTGCCTCCATTTACCAGCTTACATGCACATCTACTTAGTCGTTAATGCAGATAGCTTGAGACTATTTGAACCTTCATTAATTGAAGGTCCCAAAGAGCAGAGTCAATTGCCTTCTATTGATGATCTGTTACCTTAATATCTCAATTAATTGCAAGAAGACACAGTTCTAGACCGAAAGGTGAGGATGACGCGCAGGGGAGATGTTGAGTACCTCAAGATTGGACTCAAGGGTTCAAAGCCAAGTAGTGCAAAATGGATAGAGATCGAACAAGTGAGACAATTATACCCTCACTTAGTCGACGCTTGAAAACCAACATTTGGTGGTCCAAAAGCTTTTTTAGTGGGAAGGTCGTGATCCGAATTGGATCCTTAAACATTCTCTAAGTTTTCATGACCGTTTCAAATTATGTCAAGCTTCAAAGTCTTATGGATATTGAGCTTATCAGAAATAACCTCTAAACAATGGCAATTTGTGGTCAACATGGAACAACGAGGACCCTCAGTCAAAGCGCGCAAATCGTTGGCCCATGGTGACTGCGCGCTGGCACAAATTGACAAATGGGAGGTCAAATCCAGAGACAAGGGTGGTTTGTGATATGTGATTAGTGCTAAAGAGCTAATTGCGTATTGCAGGGCGTCCCCCTCAATGAAGGAAAGCCCCCAAGCCCTCGGTCATGAGGAAAGCATAAAACCGTACGTAAATTGCCGATTTCATCAGAAGGCGGGTCCCGTGCTAAAACCAGAAGGATACCGGAAGGGCTTCAAGCAGTAAGAGGGTTCGACCGAGTCCCGCTTGATGCCATACACTAGGTGACATGTGTCCAGTGGATGAGAGAGAAAACCACTCACATTGGACGGGTAAAGATCATGCTACTTACCTGCCCGATATGGACATAGACCGTAGGATCTAGAGGCTCCATATCAATGGTGGGGAAATGATCCGATGGATAACCGAATTTGATGGGGAAATAAGTTGAGTCATATGAGATTTGAGGTCCGGTATGATTGATGACTTAGCAGAGGAATCAGTTTCGTGGGCAATCTTGGAGCAATGAAAATAATGACCGCTCAAAGAGAACTGACACTCAGTTTGTGAGGAAACAGGTGGCCACTTCTCTATGAAGCATTACATAGTGATGATGATGCAGAGTAGGGGAATTCAAGTGGATAGAGGCATGAGATTCAGAGAGCCGAGAAGCATAAACGAAGAGTCAGTGAGCAGATTGGCTTTAAGCCACAAACAGACGGAGAGTAAGGAGGGCAGAAAAAGAGAGAAACAGAAGGCAAAGGAGGCAAAAAGAGAGAGAAGCAAATTGCAGAGAACAGAGAAGCCAAGTTGACCTACAGAGCAAAGGTAACATCGATCCAGACAGAGACAGAGAGAGTCTGAGAGTCTATGAACTCCAGAGAAGGCTTGAGAGGTTCAAGCAAACTCTTTTGTGAATACCTGTCAGGTATTGAGTACCAGATTAGACTCATACCACTAAAACCAGTTGAGGTCGAGATTCAGTAAGGAGAGTCTGTGTACTCTAGAGACTTTGGGGATCCAAGTGCAATCCTACTAATCATCATCTGTTAAGTGAGACTCAAATTGAGCTCATTATTGTAAAAACTTTGCTTTTAAGACACAATAGGAAGGCCACCACTGAAGTCTGGACCAGGAGACGTATCCCAGGAGGATTGGATGAACTCCTTATTAAGCTTGTTGTGTTTTATGTGTTTTCTTACTGTGTTCTCTTACTGTTTCAGTGTTTGTGTATTTTTCAATCTTATCGATCCGTTGCATAAAATAACATAGGCATACCCCAGCACATGAGTCTATGATACCTTCATTAATTCTCTGAGGTCATTTACGAGTAATTTTAGATCAACGATCCCAGAACATAAACATAAATATGTCCTCAAGTAGGAGATCTAAATCTAGAGGGAGATCTAAATCTCCAAGAAAATATATAAAGGTGTGCTAGAAATGCGGAGAGGAAGGGAACTACAGAAAGGATTGTAAATCTAAAACTCCTGAGAAAGGAAATGGATATGATGATGCTCCTTCTACAAAGGTGAAAACCACCTCATATGAAGGTTGAGATATGGGAAAATTTTAGCGGCTAATATTTGCAAGTGAACTAATTTTCCATGCTTTTTCCAAAAAAAAGATTCGTCAATTTCCATTTTTTTTCTAAACATGATTAGCCCAAATTTTATAGGATAAAATTATTTTACCTTAAAAATTGCCAAATTTTTACAAACACTATATAAAATTATTATAAATTTGAATATTTTACAAAAGTATCTTTAAACATTTTATACTTTAGATGTTAGCGACTAGTAAGATACACTGAGGTTTTTAAACTTTAAAATCAATTTGTATCCTTAAAATTTTCCCTGGTGGGGATCTGTACTTGGCTTCTTCTTCAAGTACACATGTAGATCATGAGGCATGGTTGATTGACTTAGGTGCATCCTTTCACTTCACTCCCCATAGGGAGTGGCTCTATGAGTAGGAGAAATATGATGGTGGTGATGTCTTCTTAGGCGATGACGGGAAGGCCAAAATCATCGAATGGGGAAAAGTCAAGCTGAATTTGCAAGGTGAAAGATTTAAAACACTTCCTAGTGATCTGCATATTCCTACATTGGACAAAAATCTGATTTATGTAAGAAAGATGGATGACATGGGTGTAAAAATAATATTTGAGAAAGATACCTGCAAGATGGTTCGAGGAGCATTGGTATTGATGTTGGGAGTTTAGATTAGAACTCTATACAAGCTTCTCGGTAGTATTATTATTGATGGGTGCAATAGTTTTGTGGTTGCTGAAAGTAGATCAGAATAACTAGTGGTCTCTGGAGAAAATACCATGCTATGGCATCAAAGGCTTTGACATATTTGAGAGAAAAGCCTTCGAATACTGCAAGGTAATGGTATGGTAAAAGGTATGTCTAATTGTTCTCTAGATTTCAATTTCTATGAACATTATTTATATGGGAATGGGAATCAGGTGAGTTTCCTCTTAAGTGCTAAGAGGGCAACAGGGATATTAGAGCTTGTGCACAATGATGTGTTTGGACCTATGTCAGTTCCATCACTGGGTAAGTCTATGTACTATGTCTCATTTATATATGACTTCTCAAGGAATACATGGATATATTTCCTCAGGAAAAAATCTGAAGTCTTTGATAGGTTTAAATAATTTAAGGCTCTGGTGGAAAATCAGACAAAGGAAAAGATCAAGGTGTTGAGGACAAATAATGTTAGAGAGTTATGCAAGAAGGAATTTGAAGATTTTTGTAAGAAGTGTGGTATAGCATGACATAAGAGTACTCCATACACACCTTAGAAAAATGGAGTTGTAAGAAGAATGAACAAGATGTTGATGGAAAATGAAAGAATCATGTTCAATGGTGCCAGGTTAGGACATGAATTTTGGGCAGAGGAAGTGGATATTGCATGTTACATGATTATTAGATCACCTTCATCAGCGTTGGAGGATAATACTCCACATGAGGTATGGACTGTTAAGAAACCCTCTCTCTCACATCTCAGGGTATTCAGCTATGATGCATATGTACATGTCCCAATGGACAAAAGAACCAAGTTAGACAGTAAATTTGAAATGTGTATTTTTTATTGGGTGTAAGGATGGTTTAAAAGGTTGTAATATTTGGAACCCGGAAACAAGGAAGTTTGTGCACAACCGAGATGTGGTGTTTAGAGAGGTGAAGGATGTTATTAAACATGAAGTCCTACCAAAAGAACATGAAAATAGAGAGTTTGAACTAAAGGAGGAAGAATCAGACTCTACAATAGGACAAGAATTAGAAGAGGAAAAGCCACATCCTCCAGTTTTGAGAAGATCGGTTCAAGAGAGAAGGCAACCAAAGAAGTATAGTCTGTCTTCTTTGTGTTCAAATTTTTCTTTAATTATTACTAATGATGATCCTAGAATTTTTAGGGAGGTAGTGGATTTATAAGATGGAAAACTCTAGAAATAGGCCATGGTTGAAGAAATGGCATATTTGAATGAAAATGAGGCTTGGGATCTAGTGGAGTCGCTCGATGGAAGAAAATCCATTGTTGAGCTAATTTATGTACCTAAACTAACACAATTATTTATTATCAATCCAGGTTGTTTATGCTTTGAGGAAAGTTAACTATGTATGAAGATCAGATATAATCAAACCTCAAAAGATAATTTATTCAAAAGCAATACATCTTATAACTCTAATTCAACTTGTTTACAGTAGAGGAAGAATATTAAGATGGTTCTTGACTCAAGAAGTCCACCTTTGCCTCAACTATTACTTAATGAATCAGAGATTAAAATCAAGAAATTGATATGGATAAATTGTTAATGAAAGAATATCTTAACTTAAGAGACACATAAATTATTTCATCATAAGTTATTCATCTCAATACTCAAAATCATAAGAAAAACCACTTGCATGCATATCAAAGAAACTAGTTGTAATTCATCATTCCAGCATAAGAGATGCTCAACTTGAACACTTGTGTTTCTTCAAATCAATAAAGTGATGAATCAGCTAATAACTAAAGCAATCAAATACCATTCATGAATCATAAAGCAATCTGAAATAAAACTTTGAAAAACCAGTTCTACACTAAACAAATTGCAGAAAATAAAACTAGTTAACAATGAAGTGTACTTAGCTTGGAATGGGGGCCCTCCACCCTTGCCTTGCACACTTGAGAAGTGATATCAGAAGCTTAAATCAATTACACATCCATGGCATTGAGCAGCAAAATGAGAATAGCACAAGTCTTCAAATTAATTCTTCAAACCAAAAGTATCACAGCATAAAAGTATCATAAGTCAATGTATGAGCCATCAAAGTTGTGGCTCTTAAATAAGGAGTATCATGAAAAAAACTGATATACATTCACTCTAACAAACTTATCTACTCTAATCCATCTATCCAAGTCGAATTCACTACCCTCATCCCAAGAAATATGACCAATATCATGGAATCCCAAAACTGCCCTATTTAGATGGGATTTCTGGATAACTAGTCATGATTGACTAGCTCCAAATAGGCCTAATAAAGCTCGTTTTGTTGGAGCCAAGTATAGGTGGCTTGGTCCTAGTTCCCAAGCTTCTCATTCATGTATCCCATTTGTTCTCAAGTGGCCTGCATCCATATTAACCATAGAGTGATTACGGGAATTTCTGAAATTGCCAAATTTGCACTTAAAATCAAACTTTTATAAAAACTTTAGAAATTGATAAATTAAAGCTAAATACCTGAAAGGACATCAAATATACATCAAAATGGAATGAATAGAATGAAAATGGATGATAAATAGATGGTTAGGTAAGTTTCTTAGAGCAAAATAAGACCAAAACTAAGGCCCAACATCTCTCCCTTGCTTATCATCAAGCATGTCCCCATGCTTGCTTGCTCCTCCTGGATCCTCTGCCTTCTGTAGTAGATGTTGTACCTGTAGTTGTTTCCTTGTCCAAACAATCAAATCCTGATTCATGCCTTTCCTTGAACAAAGCTGCTTTAACTTTTTGTTTCTCATATTTGGCCTGCCACATGTTTTTGTCTTTTAGCCATTTGAATGCTTGCTTAGAAAGTAATTCATTTCTCCGTTTCAATCTGCCTACTTCTTCCTGTAACTTTTCATTTGTTTTGATCAGCTTAGCATTATCCTTCTTATGTGCTTTGTTTTCTTCTGTTAATTGTTTTTCCAAGATTTTGCTAATTTCCAATTGATCAGTTAAATCTTGGATTTTGGCCAAATTGATTTCCTTTTCAAAGTCTTGTGTTGTTTTCATTAATGATGTTGTTGCTGCATCATCATCATATGTGGAATCTCGTTCAAGGACTTCTTGTGCAATATCATGTTCTTCTTGTTTTCTGGGAGAATATGCATCTACTTCTTTGTCTAAGTCAATAGGACTCTTGTTCCTAAACCTCCTAGGAATTGACATGACAGATACTTCAGTTTCATGCATGGCCATATTTCTAGCTCTAGTTCTTGGATATAAGGGGGAAGTCATCAAGCTCTTGTTTTCATGTTCTATCTTGTCCTGTGCCTCAACAATCTGTTCAGTAAAATGATTCTTAATCATGAATTCTCTCCACACTATGCCATGTGACCTCACATGGTATTCCACTAGGATTTTGATTAATCCTTGATGGTATATCTGTGTTGCTTTAGGCCTGTGTTCCTGTTTTACTGTTTCAATCATTCTTACAAGACTCCTATATAGGAAATATGGTAAATTAATCCTATCTTCCCCTCTGATGTGCTGTAGAAGTCTGACATGATATAAATGAGCAATGCTATATCCACGATCACAAGTCAAGAATTTTTGAATGACCAAGACTAGTTCTCCCCATGGTTCATTAAACCACTCCCTAGGTATCCCTTTTTTCCTATCAAATGTTCCCTTACGGTTTTTCTCTAGGAAGAAATTCCACGCTTTCTCCTTGAAGTGTAGGCCTTTGTGATACTTCTCCCCTATCATTGGCAAGTCTAAGGCTTTGGACAAGTATTCTTGTGTTACGGGACAATGATTTCTCCTACTCGAGTCTAGTCTTGACTGAAATTATTTATAAAGTCTTTGGTTATCTCATCAGAATGGCCATTAAATTTCTGTAAGAAGCCTATCATCCCTGCCTGATACAGTTTTTCTACAGTCTCTTTTCCCCAGCTTTCTATCTGAAATTTTGGTTCTACTCTGTTTGCCATTGTTTCTATAAACCAATCAATGTAGGCCTCTACTGTTACTAACTTCATTTTAACAATAAAAATTTATTACTGTTGTCTCTTTAAAATGAAATTCAGGAGGCAAAGATGCTTACCTTCCACCTCAAACTCAACTCAACTCTGCCCTTTTTAGCCTCTGTTATATTCCATTGCAAAAACACTGTTTGAGTCCCATGTTTAATGCAAACAACGCATGTATATCTCTTCTGTTAATACACTGATCTCTGTGTTTTTAAAATTAAATACACATGCAGCAATAACCATGTTTACTTATTGCAAAAAAACATGATTTACTGTGTATTTAAAACAAAAGTAAAAGAATTTGGCTCTCGGCCTGTTCATCAAACCAAAATTTGTTAAAATTTTCTCGGCCTAAGGCCCCCAACTGCATCATAAAATCCTGAGAACATAACTTGTGGCCTCATTATCAAACAAAACTTCTCAACAAAATTACTCATCCCAAGCAAAATCAAGGCAATCGAATATAGCATTTAATTGAGAGAATATGCGTGCATGGCTCATCATAAAAACACAGAATTGAAAAACACTCTCGGCTTCAGCCCAATATTCACAAAACTCGTGTCCTCGGCATTGACATTATATACATATTGACGCCTATGAAAACACAGCATGACTCAACAATCCGACTCCAGCCAATAATGTATATGACAACTTGGTATGCGTTCCTCTGTTCTGGTCAAACCACAAGTATATATTTATATTGACATGCACAAGCTCTGAACTGATAGCGCGCAGCAAAATGGGTATGTTAAACAGTCAGCAGCATTTAAGTGAAACATTAGTTAACAATCAGCGCACTTATAAACAACCTACGGCGCTCCATGCCTCCCCTGTTTCAAACTAACTCCCCACGTTTCATGCATCATATTCCTCATTTAATTTAAATCCTTTCAACGTGTGATGCATGCAATATTTTAAACTTTAAATGCTGCCTGTTAACCACTGTTGCTATACCACAATCGACGCATAAAAATCTGTTAATCTATCCATAAGTGTTGTCAACTTGGAGTTATCGCGGTTTTAAAATGTTACCTGTCTGTCAAATGAGCGCGTGGAATGCTTCAAATCCCTCTTTCCTCAGCTAATCAAACTGATGGCAATGTAGAAAATCCGTTAGTTTGATGTCAATCATTCATAACATATCATAGTCGCCAAGCGAAATAAGCTCCATTCTTACCTTGGTAGATCCAGAAATCGGCTTTCTCTGCGCATAAAACTCGGATTCCTTCTTTAAAATCGCTTCAAATCATTCCACTTCCCTTTTACTGTGATGTGGCTTCAACATTATCTCTTTGAGCTTATGGGAATGAAGATTGTGGTTTAAACAGTGCAAGGGAGGTCGGTTTATGACCGTTTCATGGCTGTACCACGCCTCTCATTCATTGGTATTTTCATGCATGGTTTACATGGCCGTCCTCTTTGACCAGTCACCCGACTGTGTCATGAGGATGGCCGAATTATTGTTGCATACGCATGACTTTTCCACCGTTACATTCTCGAATGGCCATAGGTTGCCATGACACCGTGTCAAACCGTACCTGTGTGCTGGCCTTTGGTGTGTATGGTTGAATATTTTATTCATTACAACAACATCTGTTGATTATGGCCACCATCGTGCGCCTACATTGCAATGATAAATACTATTCATTCCCTGGCCGCCGCAATACTCATATTAGCATATGGTGTGTTGCAAGTGTTTTGTTTGTTCACACATTTGTATACCTTTGTTGCCTTGTCTCCTTTCATATATTATGCGCCCTAAAATTATATACTTGCTCCTTATGTTATATGCGCATTTTCATATCTTATATCCTATGCGCCTTTGTTATATATACCACTCCCCTATAACCTTTGCGCGTTAAATTACAACTTTAGCGCATTAAACTTTGCATACCATAATGTTTTGCACGTGCATGTTTTTAAACCATGGTATATGTTGTATAACAAATAACTTGTTTTTGGTTTCCATATAGCGCATAGGATTGATTTTACTTGCATACCATAGCTTTATAATTTTAAAATGACCATTTGGGTCATGTTTAAAATTATTTCCTCCACTAATGCTTTTAGTTTATGTGCAGGTGAAAAGAGTTGTCCTAGTTTGGTCTTTTTACTTCTAAAGAAAAATACCTAGGGTTAATGAAATGGAATATATAGGGAATGTATATGAATGAAATGGAATATATAGGGAATATGGGATATGTATAAAGAATGTATATGATATGAATGTTAGTGAATATCCTCAGGTACTAACTTCAATTAGATCAAAGACTAAAAGTTTCTAAAAAAATTTGAATTTCAAGCACAAAATGACTATGAATATACTCCCTTAGATGATGTCTGTATAGGTGGGATGGAGTCGAAATGTTGTAGATGGATGAAAAGTAGACTTTTATTGCTGCGCCTTGTTCGCCATGCTCCACTTCTTGAATTGTTCAGGCCCCTCTGTAGTAATGTCTCATCTCAGGTCCCTCTGCAATGCTTATGAAATGTTGTGTTATCCTTGACAGGTTTCCTCAGGTTCTGTTGCAACAAGTTCTTGCTTCAAGTCCCTATGTGGACAATACAATACCTCAACTTCTTCAGCTAAAAGCCTAATACGCTCCCTTGTTGAAGGTTTGACTTGTCCTCAAGTCAATTGTGGAGAGTCCCTGCATTGAAATTGTGTGAGTCAGTAGAACAAGAATTTAGAATTCATAGTGTCCAGGTTACCCTAGTTTTCCCCTATGAATTCGTGCTTGCATGGTGCCAGTTGCCTGGTTTTCACTAGCAAACAAATTATTTTTTCTGTTTTTTTATTTTTGTTGTTTTTTTCCTCTCTTTTTTATATACTTTTTTTTTTTTTTCATTTTCCAAACTAGAAGATGGCTGAGCCATAATTTCCAGTCCTGTTTCTACTACCAGTTGTTTCATGAATGCATCTTTATTGATAGGCCTATTGTAAACTTTCAGCCTATGTCCGTTTACGATAAATGAGGTTGGGTCCTAGTCAATTGTCTTGATCTTTACTGCTCTATTGTCAAAGAGTTCTTCAATTTCATATGGGCCAAGCCAGTGTGTTGTAAACTTTGCTTTGAAGTCTTTGAATTTGGAGTCAAAAAGTAAGGCCCATTCGCCCTTGTGAAATGTCTTTGTCTTGATGTATCTGTCGTGCCACTTCATTTTTTGTTGTTGCACCAATGTAGTATGTTTTATAGCTTGTTGACGATGCTCATCCAATTGATTCAATTCCATGATCCTTTGTTGTTGTGCTTCAGTCAAGTCCATTCCCAATTCAGCTGCTAGTCTATATGTTTGTATTTGAAATTTGATAGGCAATAAGGCTTCTTTCCCATAGACCAACTGGTATGGACTAAAACCAGTTGTGTTCTTCCATGTGATTCTGTAGGCCCATAGTGCATCCTTTAACTTTTCAGACCAATCTTTTCTGTTCAGCTGCACTGTCTTAGTCATGATGTTTTCTAGCACTTTATTTGTGGATTCTACCTGACCATTTGCTTGAGGATGATATGGTGTAGAATTCCTGTGTTTAATCTTGTATTTTCCTGTCAGATCTCGTACTAGATTTTATGTAAATTGTGTTCCTTGATCTGTTATAATTTGTCTAGGTACACCATATCTCACAAAAAATTCTTCAAAGAGGAAGGTGACCACAGTATCTTCTGTCGCTCTGCTCACTGCTTTGGCTTCCGCCCATTTGGTGACATAGTCCGTGCATACTAGAATGCACCTTTTTCCATTTGATGGTGGATTAATGGGTCCAACAAAATCAAGTGCCCACTGCTCAAATGGCTCAATGAGGATTTGTGGCTTGAGTGGCATCTCATCTGATAAGATTGGTCTCCTTGTTCTTTGGCAACTGTCACATTGCTTGACATATGCCTTACAATCTCTGAAGACAGATGGCCAGTAATAGCCCAGTTGCAGCACCTTATATGCTGTTCGTTTATCTGCAAAATGACCACCACATGGTTCATCATGACATGCTCTGAGAATGTCTAATATTTCATCTTCACGCACACATTTTCTAATCATTAGATCTGAACCAGTATAAAATAAATCACCATTCACCCAGGTATATCTAGAACTTTCTCTAACAATTTTCTTTTTTTGCTTGCTAGTGAATTGAGTTGGAAATTTTCCAGATGACAAGTAATTTGCAATATCTGCAAACCAAGGTGTTTTTACTGTTATGGCAAAAAGATGTTCATCTGGAAAGTTTTCTATAACTGGATTTGGGTCGTCAGGTGATTGTATGCGGGACAGAAAGCCAGCCACTTGATTTTCTTTGCCTGGCCGGTCTTGTATTGTGATATTAAATTCTTGCAATAACAGGAGACATCTTGTAATTCATCCATTGGTGATGGGTTTATTCATCAAGTATTTTATTTTTGAATGATCTATGTGAATGAAAACTTGATATCCTGTTATATAATGCCTAAATTTATTTACCGCATATATGACAACTAACATTTCTTTTTTTGTGACTGTATAGTTCAATTCTGCAGGTGTTAGATTCTTACTTATAAAGTATATTGCATAATTGAACAAGTTTTCTTTCTGTCCAAGAGAGGCACCTATCGCAGTATCAGATGCGTCAGTGGAAATATGAAATGGCAAAGACCAGTTTGGTCCACGAAGTATGGGTTCCACTGACAGTTTGTCTTTTAAAATTTGAAAAGCATTCTGACAGCTATTTGTCCATTGAAATTCAACATCTCGTGCTAATAGTTTAAACAGAGGTTGAGCTATTTTACTAAAGTTTTCAATGAATCGTCTGTAATAGCCCACACAGCCCAAGAAACTTCTTACCTCCTTTTGTGTTGTAGGTGGCATCAGGTTAACTAGGACTTGGATTTTGGCTGGATCCACCTTAATTCCTGAAGCGGAAATATGGTGGCCCAGAACTATACCCTCTGTCAACATCATATAGCATTTTTCGTTACTTAATGACAGATTTGTTTCTATACATCTTTTCAAAACTTTTTCAAGGTTGTTGAGGCAATCATCATATGTATTTCCATAAACTGTGAAGTCATCCATATAAACCTCTACACATTCATGGACTAGATCAGCAAATATCGCAAGCACTGCTCTTTGAAAAGTTGCAGGTGCATTGCATAAACCAAATGGAAAAACTTTATATGCATAGGTTCCCCATGGGCAAGTAAATGTAGTCTTGTCTTGGTATTCTGTTGCTATTCTAATCTGGTTGTACCCGTTAAACCCATCCAAGAAAGAGAAGTATTTTTTTCCAGCCAAAGAGTCTAACACCTGGTCAATGAATGGTAGAGGAAAATGATCTTTTAATGTAGCTTTGTTTAACTCCCCATAGTCTACACATACCCTCCACTTTCCATTTTTCTTTGGTACAATAACTAGGGGAGAAACCCATTGACTATCTGAAATAGGATAGATGAATCCAACATTCAACAGTTTTTGCAGTTCCTCTTTCACTATTTATTTCATCATAGGATTCATTCGTCTTTGAGGTTGTCTGACAGGTTTAAGTTTATCATCTATATAGATGTGGTGGATACATGTGATAGGATGGATTCCTTGCATATCAGTATAATCCCAGGCAAATGCTTTCGAGTATTTTTGTAGTAATGAAATTACCTCTTGTTCTTGTTTTGATTGCAGCTGGTTTCCAATATTTAAATGTTTTCCAGGATATACCTCAATTGTTTTTATTGTGGGATTGGAAATTGTGTTTACAGGAAAGATATCTATAAAAGAATTTCGCAAGGTTTGAATAGTACAAGTTTCCTGGAAACACTGATTCAAAAGGTTATTTGTAGCTTCATATTGCTCTTCTCTAAGCTGCTCTGAAATACTTGGTTCCGAAATGAAAAGATCCATTAGTTCTTCATTCTCTTCATCTTCTCTAAAATCATAGAATTGATTTATACTCAAGACTGATTTAGTTTGTTGTTTTTCTTGAGTTTCAAGTACTGATTCTAAAGAAGTTGATTGTGCAGGTGAATAAAGAGCAATATGTTTCTTCTCATCTCCATGTGAAATAATCATACTTCCTGATCTGCATCCTATAAAGGCATCAGTGGTAGCTAACCATGGTCTGCCTAAGATTAGAGGATGTCCTCCCAGATTTGTTTTTGGTTGCAGGATAAGGAAGTCAACAAGATATTCCCATGAATCCAGAGAGACTATGATATCTTCTAATATTCCTTCTGGAACAACTTTAGATCTGTCTGCTAGTTCCAATATTGTAGAAGTTGTTCTAATGTCGTTTAATTGCAAAGTTTTCATTGTATCCATTGTCATTACATTGATAGTTGCTCCCAAGTCTATTAATGTATTTGGTACTGAGAAATTGTTTATTGATATAGTAACCATAGGGATACCAGGATCAAGATATTTTTCTACAGTAGTTTGTGTAGACATAAGGCTTGCTAGCTTACCAATGACTTGGATTGTAGTGGGATCCTTTCTCTTTTTCCCTGATTTCTTGATGCATAATTCC
>APFE031423145.1:21228-38931 GCA_000404065.3 Pinus taeda
CAAAGGAATTTTTACATAAGCATTCTTTAATTCATCTAAAATATCAAATTCAGGAAGGGTTATTTCTTTTGGTTGTTTCACTAACCTTTCAGGGTAAGGCGGTGTTTGAGTTGTAATTGATTTCCCTTTCTGAACTTGTATTTCAGTTTGTGTTGCTTCAGATGATTCTCCTTGTTCAGTTGGTTCTTCTACAATTGGCGGAGAATCCTTTTTAAGTACTTTGCCAGACCTTAAATGGACATCATTCAGAGGAAGAATAGAGTAAGTTGGAAAATATGCTGCTTCCTCTACAGTGTATGCAGATTTGTCCACTTTGTTATTCGGATTGGCCACCGGTTGGGCTGGCAATTGTGTTGGTCTGGGTTGATTTGATGGTAATTGTAACTGTTGTGGTTATGTCAACAATGGTGGTGGATTCTGCTGTGGAAATGGAATGGATGGCGGGTATGCAGAATTTTGTTGCGGAAATGGCATGGATGGAGGATATGGTGGGTATGAAAATGGCTGTTGGTATTGTTGTTGGTAAAGTTGTTGATATTGCTGAGGTGGTTGATTCCCATAACCATATCCTCTCCAACCTTGTGCAGGTTGTTGTGGATATTGTTGTGGAGGCCAAGCTTGCCATGGCATTGGAGGAGTCCAAATATTTTGAGGTGGATAGAGGTAACTTTGTTGAGGGAATTGTTGGGGAGTTTGCTGAGGCATCCTAGGTTGCCATGGTCTTCGAGGTGCTAAATAATAAAATCCTTCTATTCCTGGCACTTCTTCCATTGAATTCATTTGCAATTCTTTCAATTTTTGACAATTTTCTGTGGAATGATTTTCTGTACAAAGACCACATACCTGGATGCTATCCAAAGGGCACTCTCTCAATGGATGTTTATTCCTACATTTGGAACAAAAGATTGCTAAGGCTTGTTCTTGTTCTTCTTTCTTCTTGTTTGCCTTAAGAACATCCACTTGTGTTCCTAATGTACTTAAGAGGTCTGTTTTAAAGTTTTCCAATAAACTCCCTATCTCAGCTCTTGTGATCCCTCCTGCAGCTGATTTTGCTGCTTTTGAGCTTACTTCTCTTTTCTCAGTTTTTGATCTTCATCTAGAATACTTTTGACATAATTCCACAATTTCTTCAAATGGTAAATTTGAAATGTCTCCTTTACCCATTACATTCAAAATGTCAAGGTATTCATCCCTTACACCTTTGAGAAAGATTGTTCGAATGGTATCTTGGTTTAAAGAGCGTTGTTTAGATTTTTGCAAATTATATGCAAACCTTTCCAAATATTCCTCTAAACTTTCATCTTCTTGTTGTGTCATTCAAAAAACATCTTCCTTAGAATCTCTAGATCTACAATAAGCTTGATATTTTTTAAGGAAAACTTTTCTCATGTCATCCCAAGAATTTATTGTTTGTTCTCCTAAACCCATGAACCATTTTAAAGATGTTGCTTTCAATGTTGCAGGAAAAAGACGAAGTTTATGGACGTCATCAGTATACCCATATGTTCTACATAAAATATCAAATTCAAACATAAAAGCATCGGGATCTTCTGTGGACATTCCATAGAAATTTGGTAGTACAGAAGGTGGAATATTTTTCATTTTCACTTCTTCTCCTAATATTTCACTTGTGTCTACTATTGGAAAACCAAAGGTAGCCTCATGATCACCATCTTCTTGTATTTTCTGATCATGCTCCATCTTCCTATCATGTTCTTGTTTTGCCTCCTCCTCTCTTTTCCTCCTCCATTCTCTTTGTTGTCTTTCATACTCGATTCGTTGTTCAGGAGTGAGGATAGTAGATCCATGTCCTTCTTCCGCCATTGGCTTAGTTGTTTCAAGTTTGGGAAAAAATTCAGATTGTTCAAAATCAGGTTGACTTATAGATGGAAAAACAGATGGTTTTCCTTTGATAGTTTCTTTTTGCTTTCCTGAAGTTGATGGTTTCTTTTGTTTTGCTTCCCAAGCTAGAAAAGTTTGTCTTTCAATCAAATTTAATCTTTGGCCAGTTCTTTGTTTTTCTACCAATTCCTCAATTATTGGATTACCAGTAACTGGTGTGTGCGATGATCCTATCTCTATGTGTGGGGGGTTTTTAATAAATCTACCTTGAGGATCTCTAAATCTAGGCATAAAGACACATAATTAAAGAAAAGAAATGTAACTAATGTTTTTGTTTGTTTTGAATTTTATCTTTCTATTGACTACGCCGATATTTGCCTCCCCAGCAACGGCGCCAAAATGTTGAGCTAATTTATGTACCTAAACTAACACAATTATTTATTATCAATCCGGGTTGTTTATGCCTTGAGGCAAGTTCACTATGTATGAAGATCATATATAATCAAACCTCAAAAGATAATTTATTCAAAAGAAATACATCATATAACTCTAATTCAACTTGTTTACAGTAGAGGAAGAATATTAAGATGGTTCTTGACTCAAGAAGTCCACCTTTGCCTCAACTATTACTTAATGAATCAGAGATTAAAATCAAGAACTTGAGATGGATAAATTGTTAATGAAAGAAGCTCTTAACTTAAGAGACACATAAAGTATTTCATCATAAGTTATTCATCTCAATACTCAAAATCATAAGAAAAACCACTTGCATGCATATCAAAGAAACTAGTTGTAATTCATCATTTCAGCAGAAGAGATGCTCAACTTGAACACTTGTGTTTCTTCAACTCAATAAAGTGATGAATCAGCTAATAACTAAAGCAATCAAATACCATTCATGAATCATAAAGCAATCTGAAATAAAACTTTGAAAACCCAGTTCTACACTAAACAAATTGCAGAAAATAAAACTAGTTAACAATGAAGTGTACTTAGCTTGGAATGGGGGCCCTCCACCCTTGCCTTGCACACTTGAGAAGTGATATCAAAAGCTTAAATCAATTACACATCCATGGCATTGAGAAGCAAAATGAGAATAGCACAAGTCTTCAAATTAATTCTTCAAACCAAAAGTATCACAACATAAAAGTATCATAAGTCAATGTATGAGCCATCAAAGTTGTGGCTCTTAAATAAGGAGTCTCATGAAACAAACTGATCTACATTAACTCTAAAAAATTTATCTACTCTAATCCATCTATCCAAGTCGAATTCACTACCCTCATCCCAAGAAATATGACCAATATCATGGAATCCCAAAACTGCCCTATTTAGATGGGATTTCTGGATAACTAGTCATGATTGACTATCTCCAAATAGGCCTAATAAAGCTCGTTTTGTTGGAACCAAGCATAGGTGTCTTGGTCCTAGTTCCCAAGCTTCTCATTCATGTATCCCATTCATTCTCAAGTGGCCTGCATCCATATTAACCATAGAGTGATTACGGGAATTTCTGAAATTGCCAAATTTGCACTTAAAATCAAACTTTTATAAAACTTTAGAAATTGATAAATTAAAGCTAAATACCTGAAAGGACATCAAATATACATCAAAATGGAATGAATGGAATGAAAATGGATGATAAATAGATGGTTAGGTAAGTTTCTTAGAGCAAAATAAGACCAAAACTAAGGCCCAACACCCATTTTCATAACATGGGTGTTTAAGAAGAATATGAATGCAGAAGGTAAGGTGGAGAAATACAAAACTCAATTGGTAGTAAAAGGTTACTCCAAGGTGTCGGTAATTGATTTTGGTGATATCTTTTCTCCTGTTGCCAAGTTAGCTTCTATTAGAATACTCTTTTTTGTCGCTACTTATTTTGATTTTGGAATAGAATAGATGGATGTGAAGGCAACATTTCTAAATGGGGATCTGGAAGAAGAGATCTACATGAAGCAACTTGAAGGTTTTATAGTTAAGGGTAAGAAAGAATTTGTATGCAGGTTAAAAATTCTTTGTATGGGTTAAAACAAACACCAAATATGTGGTATTAAAAATTTGATACATATATACGGGGACTTGGATTCACCAGGAGCAAATCTTATCACTGTGTGTATTTTATATTTATTGGTGACCGTGTTATTTATTTGGTCTTGTATGTGGATGATATGTTTCTGATTGGAAATGGCAAAGAAATTATCCAGGATTTGAAGACCCAATTGTCCTTTAAATTTGACATAGACGATCTTGGTGTTGCAAGCTATATTTTGGGCATGGAAATTAAACAATATTGGGAAAAAAGGAAGCTCTGGTTAAACTAGAGGAAGTATGTCAAGATAATATTGCAGAGGTTTAATATGCATGATAATAAATCACTGAAGGTTCCTATTGTTGTAGGTGTAAAGTTATCTGTTGAGAAGTGTCCCAAGACACAAAAAGAGGAAGAGGACATGTCCCAGGTTCCATATGTGAGTGCATTTGGTAGCCTAATGTATGCCATGGTTTGCACCAGACCAAGCATTCCAGATGCAATGGGAGTATTGAGCTGGTTTATGTCAAAACTAGGGAAGGAACATTAGACAACAATGAAGCGGGTTTTCAGGTATTTGTGTGGCATTAGTGATTATGGTTTGTGCTACTAAGGAATACCAAGATTGGACAACGTTTTATACATTCGTGGCTTTGTATGTGTTTAATGTATTTGGAGGAGCAGCCAGTTGGATGGGAAAGAGATAGTCTGTAGTGGCACTTTCAACTACAAAGGTTGAATACATGGCAGTCACTCATGCAAGAAAGGAAGTAGATTGGTTGCAGATATTGTGTTCAAGTATGGGGTTAGTACAGTGAGCTATAAGGATAGACTATGACAACCAAAGTGCAATTTTCTTGGAAAAGAACCATGCTTATCATTCAAAGACAAAGAACTTTGATGTTCAATATCACTTTGTGGGGGATATGGTTAAAGACAAAAAGGTGTTGTTGGTAAAGGTGAACAATTTGAAGAATGTTTCAGATGCAATTACTAAGTCTGTGAGCACTAAGAATTTTTCTTGGTATAGAGAAATAATGGGCATTGCAGCCTTGGATCAATGACTATACAATCCTGCGACCCCCTATGTGGAAAGAAAACAACAAGTGGGAGAATGTTGGGTATATGTTATATTCATTCTACAATTGGTCCCCAAATAAAAAATGAAGGGTTTGGGGCAGCGTCTTGGAAAATATTCTGGGTGGTTTTTCGCATGGTATTCGTGCATGGTTTTGGGCATGATGGTTTTCTTCCCATGATATTTTGTAGATCTGGTCAAAGGAACTATGGTTATGTTCTAATCCAGGGTTAATGGATTTTTTGTTTATGAATGCTTCAACATGTATATATATGTATTGTAAAATTGAAAGGAACATAATGAAAAATCAATTTGGTAGTCTTGGTTTTAGGCTCCAAGGGAAAAAATTTGTGTATATTTGTTTTATTTTCTCACCATTGTATATTTTTATGTCTAAAGAATTTGTTTGCAGGTAATTTATGTACAAGGTTAACCTACATTGCTTTAAATAGATCACAAAGTCAAGCAAAAAGAGGATCTCTTCTCTTGCGTGAATCCCAACATTCCTCGCTCAACATAGTAGCATTATTTTCTTTTACCTAACCAATTATGATTTGAAACTATATTGGAAATGTTTTCACAACAGAGAATGCTTTTAACTTTGAAAACAAAAAATGATGTATTGAATGAATTTGGGATTATTAGGATATTCAGACACATAGGAAATAGTTAAGTATAACTTGGTCTAGTGTAGAGTTAAGTAAAGTTTGTTTCTTTACTATGTACTTTTGTAACTTACAATCTGACAGTCACGATATGTTCTAGACATGAAATGATCCTGATGGTTCATTCTCTCATCAGTATTACCAACACTTGATCCATGGCTTAACACCCGATTGGTCCATGATCTCTATTTAAAGAACATGGAGGGTCATTTGAAGGGTGACCGTTCATGAGAGAAGCTTATGTAAATTTTATTTCTTTTATTAATAAATTTCTTGAAGTGGTCACATTGGCTCAGGCCATGGATTTTTTCCCTCTTTGAGGGTTTTAACCACATCAAGAATACTAGTGTATTGATCTGTGATATTTTTGTGAGCGGTGTCCTTTGGTTTTCTATTTAAAGAACTTACCTTGTAAATTTCTACGTGGTATCAAAGCTATTTGAGGGCCGCATTCGTTGGTGATCTAAATCTGAATCCAGTACAACTACATCTGAATGTCGTTTCCTAGATATACTATTTCTGACTGCTTTCAGGCCGAGAGGACTACTCTATTGTGTTAGGAGCATCTGTTCCAGTGAGGAATCCATTTCGTTTCATGCAGAAAGGTTTTGATAGCCCTAGCTATGTCATTTTTAAGATCTGGAGGTATACAGTCTTTATTTGCAATTTTAGTTATTCATCTCTCTGTTTATTTTGGTTTATTTAGCTCTCTATTTTTTTATTACCATATCTATACCTTTCATTTCTGTGTATGCTCTTTGCCCCATGACTTTGTGCGATCTGGGCAAATCAAAAATAGAAAGGAAGGATTTTTCTCATGTGTATGCTCTTTTTCGTCACGTCTTAGTGTGATCTCGAAAAATCAGAAACATTTAGGAAAATATTTAGTTTTCGACGAAAGCTAACTTCAAGCCATAAGGTTTGGTTTTTTTTGCATGTCCGTGTTGGGTTGTGTGGTTTTTTGTTTTGTAGGCAAAAAGAGATTTTTCAAGTAAGAATGCATCACAAAGCTCCAATGACTAAAACAAAAAAAACTCCTTCCTCTTTTCGAAAAATTACTTACCTTTTAAACTAGCTTACTTGGTCCAAAGTTACTTTATGAGAATGGAGGTCTTGGGTTCAAGGCTTTCTTTTTGTTGAGTTACCTTTTCAAAAAACACATGTAACATATGTTTTAAATTACTTTATGTAAAAGTGTTCTCACCCATTATAAAAAGTGAGTCACTTATAATTATAAAGTCTCTTTATCTTTTATTTAAGTTACAATTTAGTGAGTAGCTCATAAAGTACAATTGTAAAAGTGACTTTCACTTATTTATAAAAGTGGGTCACATAAAATCTTTTTTAAAGTGAGTTAATTAGATTAAGTTTGGGAAAAGGGAGCGGGGGGCGAAGGGAGGTGGGACGGGAGGGCGGGGGGGTTTATGTATAACATTATCATCCACTTATTCAAATTCACATACTTCGTTGGAATCTTCAACAACTTTTCTTCAAAAAGCCATAACTTCTTCATCTGGAAGCTGTTTTTTCTAATCGGCCTAATTTTTCGAGATCTTTCTATTGGAACACTTAGTTTTAGCATCTACAGCTTCAGTTTCTGTTAAAATTGAAAGTCCATGCCAAGTTATTCTGGACAACACCAACTACTTCCAATGGTGGTCCTACATTGTGGATTTACTTAGAAGTAAAGGTCTTTATAAAATAGCCTCAGGCCAAGAAACTAGACCTAAAGATGAAGATAAAGCAGCCAAATGGGAAAATAAGCAAGATCAAGCATGTGGGTTAATAAGGATGTCTATTTCTCCAAACCTTAGATTCCATATCACAGAACTCGATACCTCTAATGAAGTAATGAAACATCTAACTAAAGTTTTTTGAATTAAAAATAAAATTAGAACCCATTAACTCGAAAATGTGTTGCTTACGTTGGACCCCAATAAGTTTTCTTCCATTGAAGATTTTTTGTCCAAGTTCAAGAACCTTATACTTCTCTTGGAAGGTGTTAAAGTTAAGAAACAAGATGGTAGCCTTATCTATTCCATTCTTACTAAGTTGGGAATAGCCTACTTTGTGTTTGTTTCCACCTTCCATTCTATTATAGAAGTCTTCATTTCTCAAGGACAAGACTACAAGTCCCCCTCTTTTGATGCCTTTTGTGATTGTTTAATAAGAGAACAAGAAAAACTCTTACATCTTGGTCTTCTTAATCTTGAAAACTCTTCTAAGAAAGCCTTAAATGCCCAGAAACAACCAAATTCAAAGAATCCTAAGAAGCAGTATCCCAAAAAGGATGGTCCTAAACCAAACAAGGGTCCTAAGCAATTTTAGTCTCAAAATGAAAAATCAATTCAACAAAATGATAAGGCAGATAAAAACAAAGGGAAGAATATTGATAGACATTGTAACTTTTGTAATTGAGATGGCCACTTAGAATCCAAATGCTTTAAGAAGATGGAAGCCTTGGAAGCAGCAATGAAGAAGCATAACATCCATTTGGAGCATTCTTCAGCTTCATATTCAGGAATAGAACTTTCAGCATGTCGTTCTCAAGCATCTTGGTCTGATTATGCACTAAATGTATCTTCTTCTTCTCATTCTTGTGAGTGGCTCATTGATTCTGGAGCTTCTTATCACATGGACAAAAACAAAACCATGTTTTCTTCTTTAAATGATTGTAACACCAAAAATATATATGTTGGTGATGACAGATCTCTTAGTGTTGTAGGGACTGGAACTATACATTTAGAGAATGGTCAATTTAATGATTTATTATGTGTTCCAACCTTATCCTGCAACCTTCTATCTGTATATTAGATAACTCATTTAGGTGAAGGTAAAATCGTTGAATTTTCACCTCATGATGTTGTAATTAAGGATCTATGAGATCCTAGACAAATTTTAGCTACTAGCATTGTTGATGATTCTACAAGGTTGTATAAGTTTAACAACTTTAGGTCATCAACTCTTCCCTCGTTATTTGTTGCTCATAATGATAAAGTGAGCAAAATTTGGCATGAGCGATTTGGTAACTTAAACTATCTCTCCCTTCAAAATCTATGTAAAGAAAATATGGTGACATGTCTTCCTATAGTATCTTCTAGAGATGGCATTTGCTCCAGATGTGTACTCAGAAAACATCATCAAGATATTTTTGAAAAACATGCATCTTGGCATGTCTCAGCCCCTTTACAGCTTGTGCATAGTGATTTATGTGGTCCACTTCCAGTTGTTTCATTCTCTGGCTACAAGTACTTCTTAACTTTCAATGATGATTTCTCTAGACGCACTTGGCTATACTTCTTAAGACTCAAGAGTGAATCATTTAAGATGTTCTTAGCCTTTAAGGCTTTTGTTGAGAAGCAATTTGGACATCAAATTCTTAAGCTAAGATTTGACAATGGCGAAGAATATGTTAACAACAAATTCATCAACTTTTGCACTGAGCATGGAATTCAAATGCAACATAATGTTCCATATAATCCACAACAAAATGGTGTAGTTGAAAGGAAGAATCACACCTTAAAGGAAATGGCTAATTGTATGCTTCAATCTAAAGGATGTTAGGAAATTATATATTACAAAGCAATGGAACACATAAAATATTGTAGAAAAACATAGAAAACGCATAAAACAAGAGAGACACAGATACACATGGTTCACCCAATTTGGGCTACGTCCATGGAGAAACAGTCAATCCTTCCTTTTATATTATCCATCAAACTGAAGAGATACAACCTACAATAGATATATTGTAATTCCCTCTTTTCTCTCGCTCAATCTCCTCTCTCTTCTCTCTCAGAATATAGATCTACGTAGATGTACTATAATTCCCTCATATCTAGTGAGGGGTTGCTTTCTAGGGCAAAAAAGCCTAAATTGAACATAACTTCTACCGTTAGGTCTCCACCTAATGAATAGCCCAGATTGACTACAAAATTACAACATTTTACAAGGCAATTTTACATCTATTTTTAGCTTCAGGGGTGTTACCCCAAATCCCCCCACCAAGGGGGATCCCAAAGGTCACAGTCACCCCCTCCCCCTCCTGGACCCCCTACAGCAAATATTTTACGGGCGGTGTTGCAGCCCCATAATGAACTAGGGTCCAATGCAGTGATACCTTTCAATATAGAAGATAATCAAGCTCCACACCCAAAAATCTCCCATTTGGAGACTGATTATAGCAACTCCACCGCTACTTCATTTGTTGGACAATGACTCCACTTTGGACCTGGCTATTTCTCATCTTCTTCATCACACCTGAAGGCCAATTGAAACTAAGCAAATTCTCAGTTTCTCCCTGGTTACAACTTTTGTTAACATATCTGCAGGATTTTGGCTAGTGTGTATCTTTTCCAGCTTCAACTGTCCATCTTCCAATGTTGACCATATGAAATGGTACTTGAGTCTTATATGTTTAGTCTTGGAATGAAATGTAGAGTTCTTTGCAAGATGTATGGCACTCTGGCTGTCACTGTATAACTTGCCCAACTCCTGCTTCTTACCCAATTCATCCAGAAACCTTTGTAACCAAATCATTTCTTTACTAGCCTCTGTAGCAGCAACATAATCTGCTTCTGTTGTTGAGAGTGCAACAACACTTTACAGTTTTGAGACCTAACTGACAATTGTTCCACCTACATTAAACACATACCCTATTGTGCTCCTCCTGATATCTCTATCACCCGCCATATTCGCATCAACATATCCCTGTAGAGCAATGTTTGAACCACCAAAGCATAATTCTTGATTTGTTGTACCTCTCAAATACCTGAGAATCCACTTCACTGCCATCCAATGTTCTTTTCCTAGATTCTTCATGTACCTGCTTACAACTCCCACTACATGTGCAATATTAGGACCTGTGCAGACCATTGCATACATTAAGCTTCCAACTGCTGATGCATATGGAACTTTAGACATATGAGCCATTTCTTCACGAGTCTTGGGACACTCGTCCTTACTTAATTTGAAATGGCTAGACAAAGGTATACTAACTGGTTTTGCATTCTACATATTAAACATTTTCAACACCTTTTCTATGTACTCACTTTGTGACAATTTTAATTTACGATTCTTCCTGTCTCTAGTTATTCTCATACCAAGGATTTGTTTTACAGCACCCAAATCCTTCATTGCAAATGAGTTCACCAATTTTCTTTTAAGCACATTTATTTCCTGAATGTTAGAACCTGCAACAAGCATATCATCTACATATAATAACAATATAATATAGCTGCCATCATTTTACCTTTTGAGATACAATGATAAGAGTGACATCTAGTATAACCTTGTTTAGACATAAACCTGACAAATTTTAGATACCACTGCCTTGGAGCCTATTTTAAGCCATACAAGATCTTCTTCAACCTGCACACTATTTTCTCTTTCCCTTTTACCTCATATCCTTGTGGCTGCTACATATATATCTCTTCCTCCAAATCCCCATGGAGAAAGGTTGTCTTTACATCTAATTACTCAAGATGAAAATCTTCAGCTTCTACTAGACTTAAAATAGTTCTAATTGAAGTCATTTTAACAACAGGAGAAAAAATTTCATCAAAGTCTATACCCTTTTCTGTGCAAACCATTTCACCGCAAGTCTAGATTTATACCTTTTTATACCTCCATCTTCTTCCTTCAACTTGTAAACCCATTTATTCTGCAATGTTGTTTTACCTGCAGGAAACCTAAGTCCCAAGTCTAGTTATGTGCTAAGAAGTCCATCTCTTCTTTCATGGCTTGCTCCCACTTCTTCCTAGTTTCTACCTGTACTGCTTCTTCATAACATTTTGGTTCACCAGAATTAGTCAACAATACATAATATAATGAAGGAGAGTATCGTTCAGGGGGTCTACTTATCCTGGTAGATCTTCTAACACTACTTTCAAGTGTTTGAGGTGCTTGTTGTTGTTGTGGTTATTTTTCTGGATGTTGATCATTATGATTTTTAGGCACCATCACTTTTTCTGTGATCTCGTCAAGCACTGTGATTCTTTGTTTTCTTTTTCCTGTTTCTTTTCCTATAGTTGATCCTTATACAAAACATTTTCATTGAATATTACATCTCTACTCCTAATGATTTTTGTTTCTCATAATCATAAAAGCAATAACCAAAATCATTAACACCATATCCAATAAAGGTACATTTCTTTGATTTTGACTCAAGATTTTTTATATTTTCTTTATTAATGTGGACAAAGGCTTCAGAACCAAAAGTCTTTAAAAAAGAGTAGTTTATCTTTTTACCTGTCCATGCCTCCTCCGAAATACCACCATCCAAGGAACTTGAAAGCCCTCTGTTTATTAGATAAACAACAGTATCTACAACATCTACCCAAAATTGTAAAGGCAATCCTACATGCAATCTCATGCACCTTGCACGCTCCATGATTGTCATGTTCATCTTTTCTAACACACCACTTTCTTGTGGTGTTCCTGGAACTATCTTCTCTTTGCAAATTCGATTCTCTGAATAGTAACTATCAAACTCTTTGTTGCAACATTCACTTCCATTGTTTGATCTAAGACACTTCAACCTTTTTCCTGTCTCATTTTCAACCAAAGCTTTTCATTTCTTGAAAGTATCAAATACATCAGATTTATTTTGAATACAATAAATCCAGGATTTTCTGGTTGCATCATTAATAAAACTAGCATAATAATGAGAGCCACCAAGAGATGATACCTGAGAAGGTCCCCATACATCTGTATGCACAAGCTCTAATTTTTCGCTCTTCTTTTCTTTCCCAACTCTGAGGAATATGTTTTCCATAAACACAAATCTCATAGAATTTTAAATCAACATGCTTCAAACCTAGCAACAAATTTCTTGAGTGAAGAATCTACATCCCCTTCTCACTCATGTGCCCGAGCCTATGATGCCACAATGTCGTATCTTCTCCTGTAGAGGTTAAAGCATTAAAAAATTTAGAAATACCATTGCATAAATACAATGTACCAACCTTTTTCTCTTTTTTCTATTACCAGGAATCCTTTAGTGACCTTCCAGGTTTTATCTGTAAAATTAGTCACACAACCTTCACCTCCCAACTACCCTATTGAATTAATATTTTTCTTCAGATCTGGAACATGCCTTACCTCATTCAATAGCCATTTATTTCCATTATGTTGTTTTATGAAAATTGTACCCATTCCAATTATTTTGCAGGGTTTATCATCACCCAATCGAACCTGTCCAAAATATCCTTGAACATAGTCATGAAAATGTTTCCTATCAGGTGTGGCATGGAATGAGGCCCCTGAATCTACCATCCAGGCATCAATAAAATTTTCTAAAGAAATAATCAAATCATCTTCCAACACATCACCTGTTGCATTCGCTTCATGATTGTTTTCTTGTATTGTGTCTCCTTCTTTTCCCTTCCAAGACTTGTAATCTTTATTTAGGTGTCCTTTCTTCCCACATTTCCAGCACACTATCCCCGATCTGGACTTGGATCTGCATTTCCTTGACTTGTTGCAATATCCTGGGCTCTTTCCTCTTTCCATTTTTCTTCCCCTAGTCTCTGCAGTCAAAGCATTACCTGATGTCTCACCAGAATTTTTCCGTCACATTTCCTCGCTAAGGATTGTACCGACAACATCATCAAACTTTAAAGTATTAGATCCAGAAACACAATTACTAATGGCCACAATTAAACCATTCGAGTTTTCTAGCAATGAGCACTTTCTGGAAATGAGCATAGAAATAACAGAGCCCTAACTTCATCATCAAAATTTACCCCTACAAAACTTAACTGACTAGTAACTGTATTGAATTCATTTAAATGATCAGCAATAGATCCACCTTCTGACATTTTCATATTAAATAAAAACTTCATAAGAATTACCTTATTTGAGGCAGAGTGTTTTTCATATAGTTTGGTCAATTTCAACATTAAACCCTCTATTGTCGTTTCCTTTGAAATATTAAATGCTACCGACACCGCTAGGCACAACCGTATTGTTTCTTGTGCCTTTCTGTCGAGAATATCCCATTTTGTGCCTGTCATACTCATTGGCTTCTTTGCCTTCCCGCTTAATGGTTGGTACAAATCTCTCTAATACAGATAATCTTCCATCTACATCTTCCACAGCTGGTAGTTTTGGCTGTTAAATTTTTCGACCCTAAACCTATCATCTTCCGCCATTACTCCCACTCGAACCAAGAACCCTTCTCTCCTGCGAGTTTATCAGCGAAATAGACCTTCAGCTCTAATACCAGTTGTTAGGATATTATATATTACAGAGCAATGGAACACATAAAATATTGTATAAAAACACAAAAAACACATAAAAGAAGAGAGACACAGATATACGTGGTTCACCCAATTTGGACTTCTTCCACGGAGAAACAGCCAGTCCTTCCTTTTATATTATCTAGCAAACTGAAGAGATACAACCTACAACAGATCCACTATAATTCATTCTTATCTCTCGCTCAATCTCCTCTCTCTTCTCACTTAGAATATAGATCTACGTAGACACAATACAATTCCCTCATATATAGCGAGGGTTTGCCTTCTATGGCAAAAAACCCTAAATTAAACATAACTTCTATTGTCAGATCTCTGCCTAATGAATGACCTAGATTGACTACGAAATTACAACCTTTTACAAGGAAAATTTACATCTATTTTTAGCTTCGGTGGTGCTGCCCCTGATCCCCCACCAAGGAGGGCTTCCAAAGGTCGCAGTCGCCCCCCCAAACCCTCCTTACAACGAATATTTTACGGGCAGCGTTGGCACCCCATTACAAACTGGGGTCCAATGTGACGATAACTTTGAATACAAAAGATAATCAGGCTCCACACCCAACAAATGACTTAGTCTTAATTTTTGGGTAGAAGCAATTAATTGTGCAAATTACATAGTAAATTACACTCCTACTAAGGTTTTAAGGAATATCACTCCAGAAGAAGCATGGAGCTCAATTAAACCAGATGTAAGTCACTTTCATGTTTTTGGAAGTGAAGCTTGGGCCCATATTCCTGATGAGAAACATAAAGCCTTAGAATCGAAGAGTGAAAAATGTATTTTTGTTGGATATTATAAAGGTGTCAAAGGCTATAGACTTATTCCACTTAAGTTAGCAGAGATGTAAAGTTTGCTGAAAATATATCGGCCTACAAGCCTAGTTCGGTGGATGTGCCACCTCTCTCTATCCCTTCTACTTCTAAAAATATTTCTTCTTCAGATGATGATTGCAAGGATGACAACCCCCCTCACCTTCTCATAATCCTCCGTCAACTTCTCAGCTTCCAAAATGGGTCTGTGCTACTCAGGATGCCGTAGGTGATCCTACAAATCAGCAACGTACACGTTCTCAGTTCGATAGAGCCTCTTCTTTACTGGCTCAAGCTTCAGCTAATTATGATCCTGACATCTTTGCAGAAGCGTCGGGCCATCCAGATTAGGACACAACTATGAATGAAAAATATTGTTCATTGTTGGAAAATGATATATGTGAGCTTGTTCCTCTTCGAAAAGGACGAAAACTTGTTAGATGCAAAAGGGTTTACAGAACCAAGTTTGGACTAGATGGAAAAGTTGATAAACATAAAGATCATCTTGTTGCTAAGGGTTTTTCACAATTTGAAGGCATTGACTATACTGAAACCTTCTCCCCTGTTGCCAAAATTAACTCTATCTACCTTGTTCTTGCCCTTGTTGCCTCTTCCAAATGGAAAGTCCATCAGATGGATGTTAAATCTGCCTTCTTGCATGGTAACTTGCATGAAGAAATCTATATGGCACAACCTCCTGACTTTATACAAACTGATTCTAGCCTTGTATGTTGGCTTAAGAAATCCCTTTATGGTCTCAAGCAAGCCCCTCAACCTTGGTATGCCAAAATGGATAGTTTTCTTTTAGATACTAACTTTTCTAGGTGTCATTCTGACAATATTGTTGTTAGGTCCCTATACTACTATTGTAACCCCTTATTGTTATTAGTACAACCCCTTTATTATATTGTTGTGCACATGTAGTTCCCATATTGTTACTATTATGCCCCATAGAAGCCCACCATTGTTATTATTGTGTCCTTACATTATTATTGTAATGTTGGCTCTGATTATATTATGACCCCTTAGACTCCTATATATAGAAAGGAGGTCTTGTCATTTGTATCATCCAAGAATTGTTCATTTGTGTAATGTAAAGGAGGTTGTCCCCTCGAAGAAGCTTATTTATAAGGTCTTGATCTATCTTTTCTATCTTTTTGTGAGCTAGTTTCATAACATTTGGTATCAGAGCTTTGGATTCTAAGGTTTCGCTGCTCCAAACAGGTCATCGTGGAATTTTCGCTATAACTTTTTTTTCTGAGACATTTCAGAAGTAAAAAACAAAACCCATTTGAGACAAAATCTCTCTGAACCTCGGGTTTGAATTTCAGATCTTGTCTCGCTATATTTTTGGAGATATGATCTGAGGAAGTTAGGGTTTTTGCAAGCTCCACAATTTCATCTAAAATAGGTCATCGTGGAATTTTTGTTATAACGTTTTCTCTACGAAGTTTCAGAAGCTAAAACAAAAACCCATTTGAGAAGACATCATTCTGCACCTTGGTTCCAAATTTCAAATCTTGTCTCACTAAATTTTTGGAGATATAATCTGAGGAAACTACCGTTTTTGCAGACTCCCGAATTACATCTTAAATAAGTGACCTTGGGAAAATCATCATAACTTTCTCTCTAAGGATCATAATGAAATTTCGTAAGAAGTTATAGAAAGAGGACAGGCTATAGTTTCTTGTTGATATTTTTTTATCCAAAGGTCAAAATAGTGACACGTGTCACTTCATACAAAGTTCGCTCTTCTGAAAAGGTATATAATCAGGTCATCTTGGGAGATTGTGCATAACTATTTTCTAGAGAATCCAATTTCAATCAAACTGGTGGTATTCAAAAGAGGATGCAGAGGACTACTGTAGGTCTTTATTTTAGAAATGGAAAATTTGAAATTACAGAGTTACAGTTTTTTCAAGATCGAGCTCCTAAAATAAAAAAAAGGAAATATGAGGAAATTTGATGGCAAGGATCCGGTAAATTGGATACTACAGATGGAACAATATTCTGATCTACATGAGGTGCAATTATTACAAAAGGCACGTATTGCATCTTCATATTTAGAACCGGATCAATTTATATGATATAAAGGGTTGTGTTCTCGTAAAGCACTTGTCACTTGGTCAATTTTCACGGAAGAAATGATAGCACATTATGAGGATACAAAGAGTAACACCTTCTTTAGTCAATTGATAAATATCAAACAACAGGGTTCAATGGCAGAGCACATTAAGGATTTCAAAAAATTGAATATAAGAGTAAATGATATTCCAGATAAGAAAAGGACTAATGTCTTCATAGGGAATTTAAAGGATAACTTTCAACATGAGGTTTGTCTTTAGGAACCTGATTCATTAGAGAAGGCATTCAGGTTGGCAAAAACAATTGAAAGTGGAATTATGGAAACAAGGAATCCTACCACTCACAACTATAAATATGGAAGTGTTTTTTCTTCTAGCCTTCCACAACCTACAAGGTTTACACGACAATAATTGGAAGAAAAAAGAGAAAAAGGACTTTGTTACATTTGTGATAGAAAATACACTAAAGGTCATAAAATGTGCTGAGAAGAAATTATTTTACATAGATTGTGAAGAGGAGGAAGAAAAGGATCAAGAAACCTCAAAAGAAGTGGATATACACCAGGAACCAACCCCAGAGAAAGAAGAAATGAATATGAACATATCTTATAAAGCATTGGAAATAATTACCACCCCTCAAACTCTTAAGATAGAAGGACATATTAAGAAGAAAAAGGTTCAAGAAGTGAATGATCACATCGAGAAAGAAGAAATGAATCCAACCATATCTTGTAATGCATTGGCCTGAATTACCTCTTCTCAAACTATCAAGATAGAAAGACATATCAAGAAGAAAAAGGTAATAGTGTTGATTGATTCAGGTAGTACGCATAATTTTATTCATTGTAAGATAGACAAGGAATTGAATTGCTTCCTATATCCAGCACCAGAGTGTCAAGTGATGGTTGCAAGTGGAGGAACCATAAATTGCTCT